>CAUYLG010066120.1:0-15126 GCA_963573385.1 Cacajao melanocephalus | reverse complement strand
GCTGAATAACAATGCATTTTAAAAATTATAAAGCATTCTGGTCAGGCTTGGTGGCTCACTCCTATAATCCCAGCACTTTGGGAGGCTGAGGTAGGCAGATCAACTGAGGTTGGGAGTTCAAGACCAGCCTGACCAAACTCTTCCTCAAAAACAGGGAGCCATCCTACATTCAAGACCTTACAAAATCTAGCATGTTACAGAAAAAGCTCTTTTGTTATCCTGAACATTAAAATACTATTTTGAGAAGCTACATTAGTCTGAAGAAAATCAATCAATGCCAATTTGGAACGCTTGTAAAGATGCTGATAATCGCATGATAGAAGCAATGAAAAAGGAGACAGAAACACTTAATGCTGATTTAGTCCTTATAGGGAAGGGCCTTACAATTGTGTGAGAAGTTGTTAAGAAAAAACACACGCACTTTAAAAGACTATAGTGCTTATGATATGGAAGTCGTAAATATGTCTCCACAGGAGGAATCGTTCCCTATGTTTCTGATGACGGCATCATGTATAGTTTCAAAAGATGTGGCCTCTCAACCAATGGGTACTGAGGTGTTAACTGTTAGAGGACTCCAGGGAATGAGGATGAAGATGCTGATGTCAGCCAGGCACCATGTCCTGTGCCTGGAATCTCAGCACTTTGGGAGACCAAGGAGGAAGGATCGTTTGAGGCCAGGAGTTCAAGACCAGCCTGACCAACATGGTGAAACCCCATCTCTACTAAAAAAATTACCAGAAATTAGCCAAGTATGGTGGCACGTGCTAGTGATCCCAGGTACTTGGGAGGCTGAGGCAGGAGAAAAGCTTGAACCCAGGAGGCGGAGGTTTAGTAGGCCAAGATTGCACCACTGCACTCCAGCCTGGGCAAGAGAACGAGACTCAGTCTCAAAAAAAAGAAAAGAAGAAAAATATTTTTAAGATATCTGGTTTCATATTTTCATATATATGAAAAATCCCTGATTTGGCAACATTTCTGCTCTACTTAGAATTCTCTGAAGACTCTTTGGTTAGAGAGAACAGTTGACTGTAAATCATCTACCGCTATAGTTGTGTGATGTTTTGATTTTTCAAAGGGCTTCTCTGTCTGTCATATTTGATCCCCATCCCCAGCAACCCTGCATGGTAAACAGGACACTTATCTCCAGTTTACAGGTCAGAGGAAGCTTAGGTTTAGGAAAAAAACAAAAACTAACAAACATTTGTGAGGCTCTCACAGTTGTTTTGTTCTGTGGGGTGGGCACTTTTTAGTAAGAACTCTTTTATTGCAAATTTTGGAAAAACCAGCTTGAACTAGCTTATACGAACAAACAAACCAAAGAACAAAAAGGAGGCCAGGGGGAATTTATTGGTTCATATAAGTTCAAGAGGTGGGTTGAGGGGACCTCAAACAATATCATATTCTCTCCCTGTCTCCCGTGTGGGTGACATTCTCAGGTAGGCTGCCCCCAAGATGTGGCAAAGAGGCAAAGATGATCAACATCCCCAGGACTGGATCCTGCCAGCTTAGCAGCCTGGTGGAAAGCAAGGTTCTCTTCCACTGTTCCCTTTTGTTTTGTTCTGTTTTGAGATGGAGTTTGGTTCTGTTACCCAGGCTGGAGTGCAGGGGCATAATCTCGGCTCACTGCAATTTCCTCCTCCCAGGTTCAAGCGATTCTCCTGCCTCAGCCTCCCAAATAGCTGGGACTACAGGCGCGCACCACCACATCTGGCTAATTTTTGTATTGTTGGTACAGACGGGGTTTCACCATGTTGGCCAGGTTGGTTTCAAACTCCTGACTTCAGATGATCCACACACCTGAGCCTTCTAAAGTGCTGAGATTACAGGCATGAGCCACCATGCCCAGCCCACCCACCACTGTTTTTTAGCCTAGTTCTGGTGCTGGGACTCTAAATATTGGTGCCAAACCAAGTGTACTTGTTCTTAAGCATCTCATGTAAAACCGTATTTAATATCAGAACTTGTCCAGACTTTTAAAAATGCAGTGAATCATATACTAGAAATGAGAGGGGCATAGATTGGACTACATTGTGATGTCCTCAGAGACAGGGGTCCACCTAATGCAAGGCCAGGCAGTGGGGGACACAGGGGGCCCAAGGGCAGTGATGCCCTGGGGGAAATGCCTCCAGGCAGTCTCCTCTGCCTTCTGCTCATTCGTCCTCCTCTCCTCTTTCTCCATCACCTCCTCTACGGCCTCTCTCCAGCTCCATTGCACGCTGGCATTGAGGACACAGGAGGTAAGGATTTTCATGTGACATCCATATCGTTTCCTTTCAGATTAGGTACTCGTTGAGGAAAAAGAATTAGTCAAATCCATTGAACATGTGGAAAATTTTTATCTTTAATGCAGACCTGGGTTAGAATCTTCCCTCAGCCATTTAAATATATAGGTTCTTTCTCTTTCTTCCTTCCTTCCTTTCTCTTTCTCTCTTTCTCTTTCTTTTCTTTCTTTCTCTTTCCCCCTCCCCTCCTCTCCCCTCCCCCCATCCCCTCCCCTCCCCTTCCCTTTCCTTCTTCCTCCTTTCTTTCTTTTGATGGGGGTCTCACTTTGTTGTCCAGGCTGGTCTTGAACTCCTGTCCTCAAGCAACCCTCCCACTTGGGCATCCCAAAATTTAGGGATTACAGACATGAGCCACTGTACCCAGCCTTACACCCACCTTTAGAAAATATATTACTCTGTCAAGACCACCCTGGCTAACATGGTGAAACCCTATCTCTACTAAAAATACAAAAATTAGCCAGGCGATAGTGGCACATGCCTGTGATCCCAGCTACTGGGGCGGCTGAGGCCAGAGAATCTCAAGCCTGGGAGGTAGAGGTTGCAGTGAACCGAGATTGTGCCACTGTACTCCAGTCTGGGTGACAGAGTGAGATCCTGTCTCAAAAAAAAAAAAAAAAAGGAAAAAGAAAATATATTACTCTGCAACTTAGTCATTTTAACATAAACATCTTTTCAGATCAGTATACAATATCCATCTCTCAATCTAAATTGTTTTTAATGTATTAGATATCCTGCATGTAGATATACATTATCAGCTCAACTACTCCCCTATTTATGAATGTAGTTGGGCTTGTTATTGCAAACAATGCAGTAATAATGTGCCTAGGCCTGTGTCTGCCATATAGTAATCCAAATGTTAGGTTTCCTATCTTCCTTAGCTATTTGGATGCCTTCACAGTCAGAAAGGGAATTAGAATGGACATTGAGGTTAGCAACTCCAAATACCCCACTACTAATTATTTTCTACATCTCTCCTTCCTGAGTCCAGAAGTTGTCCTTGGTTTCTGAATTTGCATTTGGCACTAGTCTTTTCTCTGCTTTATTTCAAAGGCGGTGATCTCAAAATGTTAAATCTGTCTGGAGTAGCTCTAACAGCAGTAGAAAAATGCTCCAGAAGCGAGACAGGTGGAGCAGCATCACACTGTGAAAGCGTTTAGAACAAGGAAAACACCATGCAATTCTGAACTAAACTCCAGCTTTGGCTGGGCACGATGGCTCATGCCTGTAATCCCAGCACTTTGAGAGGCTGAGGCGGGCAAATCACGAAGTCAGGAGTTTGAGACCAGCCTGACCAACATGGAGAAACCCCATCTCTACTAAAAATACAAAAGTTACCTAGGCGTGGTGGCGCACGCCTGTAATCCCAGCTACTCGAGAGGCTGAGGCAGGAGAATCACTTGAACCTGGGAGGCGGAGGTTGCAGTGAACTGAGATAATGCCACTGCACTCCAGCCTGGGCAACAGAGCAGACTCCGTCTCAATAAATAAATAAATAATAAATAAATAAATAAACTCCAGCTTTAACTAAGTTGACCATTGTTTCTATTTTGAAATGGTGGTGAGGAAAAGAAGTGAAAGCCCTAGAAACAAAAAGATCCTGAATTCTCAGTCCAACGAACAGAGAAACATGGAGGTTTCCTTTTCCGAAGGATAGGAAATACACTCGTCTTATGAGTCTCCTTTCAATCTATACAAATGATTCCTCTTTTTTGAATGCCTATTTGTTGCCACATTAGATCTACAATCGTAGTTACTCCCTTGAAATCCTTAACTATCCCAGTCCAAGAGTGTGAACTTTGGAATACACAGAAATCTGAATTTGTATCCTGGCTATGGCTCTTATTTACTAGTGATTGATACCCAGAGAAATGCTCAGCCTCTCTGAGTCTTCACTTACTCATCTGTATAGTGGGGATAACTTGTTAGGTCTGGCATGGGCTACTATCAAAGGATTAAACCAAAGTAACGTATGGCAAGTATGTGACACATAGTTAAGTTTTCAATAATAGTGCTCTTCATTCTAGGCCAGCAACTAAATGGAAACACTGGGCCTAGGATTAGCTGTCCATCGATTTCCATGGAATTGCCAGTAGAAGTTAATCCTTTCAGAGCAATCCAGAGCTAACAAAGCGGACATTGGCCTCACATCCAAGGAAACCTAAGTTGCAGAATGAAGAATTCACCCAAAACTTAAGCACTGGCATTTCTTGGGATGACTGCTTGAGGCTGAAGCCTATAAGTGAGTTTTGGACAGTTTCACAACAGCCCTGCTTGTTCCCATTGTGAAACACGCTAAATAGTAATTAGGTCCGGACGCAGTGGCTCACGCCTGTAATCCTAGCACTTTGAGAGGCCGAGGCAGGCAGATCACCTGAGGTCAGGAGTTTGACACCACCCTGGCCAACATGGTGAAACCCTGTCTCTACTTAAAATACAAAAATTATCCCGGTGTGGTGGCAGACACCTATAATCCCACCTACTCGGGAGGCAGAGGCAGAAGAATTGCTTGAACTTGGGAGGCAGAGGCAGGAGAATTGCTTGAACCCAGGAGGCAGAGGTTACAGTGAGCTGAAATCGCGCCATTGCACTCCAGCCTTGGTGACAAGAGCGAAATGCCATCTCAATAATAATAATAATAATGATAAGGAATAAAGTAATGAGGAAAGTGACAGTTCTAACAAATCTTCTAAAAGCTTGTTCTCTCTTCCCCCGGCTGATCAGGGTCTAATACAGTCTCGTAAGTTTTCTAAGAGAGAGAGAGAGAAAGAAAATTTCTTTAAAAAGTAGGAGGAAGAAAGGCAAATGGAGATAATTCACATATGCTGGCACAGGAAGCAAATTCTTGAAGCAGTGATGTATTTGAGATGACGGTGGTAGACTACTGATGCTCTCATTTAGTTGTTAAATATTGAAGACTTACCTTCTCTTTCCCAAAGAGAGTTTACTACATGTAGAACACATAAAGCCAGGTCACCACTGAGCATGAAGGAATGCTGCAATTTTCCTGATCAGCTTCATGGAGGCTTTTAGTGATCCTGAGCTCGTTCCTTCATAAGGTTCCAGCTCTTCCAAAAATGAGCTATATTGCCTACTCCAACCTAAATCAAATACCCTTAGTTCCTATTTATTGTTTCCAGGTCCTTCGACAAGCTGGTTTCTCCCCTCTGGACCTAAGTCAGTTATTAATGTTCTTAAAAAGTGGGACTAGCCGGGCGCAGTGGCTCAAGCCTATAATCCCAGAACTTTGGGAGGCCAAGGTGGGCAGATCACCTCAGGTCGGGAGTTCAAGACCAGCCTGACAAACATGGAGAAACCCTGTCTCTACTAAAAATACAAAATCAGCCAGCTGTGGTGGCATATGACTGTCATACCAGCTCCTTGGGAGGCTGAGGCAGGAGAATTGCTGGAACCTGGGAGGCAGAGGTTGTGGTGAGCTGAGACTGCGCCATTGCACTCCAGCCTGGGAAATAAGAGCGAAACTCCATCTCAAAAAAAAAAAAAGTGGGACTCAGGGGCTGGGAGTGGGGCTTGTACCTGCAATCCCAGCACATCGGGAGGCTAAGGCTGGCAGATTGCTTGAGTCCAGGAGTTTGAGACCAGCTTGGGCAACAAGGCGAAACCCATTCTCTCTAAAAAAAAAAAAATTAGCAGTTTTGAATCTTGGTGGTGCACACCTATAGTCCCAGCTACTCAGGAGGCTGAAGTGAGAGGATCCTTTGAGCACAGTTGGTAGAGGTTGCAGTGAGCCCAGACGGAGCCACTGCACTTCTGCCTGGATAACAGAGTGAGACCGTGTCTCAAAAAAAAAGAAAAAGAAGAGGGCCTTATGCCATTTGCAATTATTTGCTAGTATCCACCATGAAGCATGATTTTATTCATAAATGTCTTCATTTCAGAGAAAAAATTGGAAACCATCCAAAAATTGAGAACTGAATAATGATATAGCCACATGATGAAGTATCTGCAGCCATTAAAAGATGTTTTATAGAAAAAAAAGTTTATAAACATGGAAATTTTTCTTTAAAGGCATGATACAAAATTATATACATATTATATAAACATTTCACAGAAAAAAAGATGGAGATATAACAAAATGATAAAAGGACTACATTTTCCTGTTTGTTTCTCTATGCCTTCTAAATTTTCTATAATGTGCATTTACTTCTCATTAGAGTGGAAAGTCAAATAAAGGAATGGAGAATGTTTCCTGAATGAAGGGTTTTAATCAGGATCTTTCTTACCAGTAGAATGAAGAAGCACCACCGCGACCTTTATTTTAAACAGTGTATTAGCAATTACAGAGTCTGTTTGTTTCTTAGTAATGTGGCCCTAAGTCCATTAACTTTTTTGGCTGCCATCTTTATACTCAGCTTATAGTCCAATAAAAGGTTTTTTTGTAAAGCCTAGAATTCTAGGCTTTATCTCTCCATTAATTTGCTAATTTTCTTAATCTGCCACCAATATCCTCAAACCAGAAATTGATTAAAACGTCAAGTAAAGTAAAAAGAAGACAGAACCTGCTAATTCACACCACCACAGATCCATCAATGAGCAAACTCTGAAAACAGCTTTGGAAGGGTGAGACACCCACTTCATTAAATCCCTACCCAACCCTCTCTCCCTTATCCAAAGATTTTATGAGAAATTGTTTGGTGACTCTTTGGAACCAAAATATAAGCATTCCTGAATAAACATGTAACAAGATCCACGTACAGCCTGTGGATTTTCTTATTTTTGACTAAGGAATACTTGTTTTCTGCTATTCTATGGGGAATAGCATAAAATAATCAGTAAAGATGAGAAAATAATCTAGTATCTCTAGATTAATGCACTATCACAATGACCAAACCAGAAAGTTTGCTGCATTTAAATTGTCTTAGGGCCAGGCATGGTGGCTCACACCTGTAATCCCAACACTTTGGGAAGCTGAGGCAGACAGCTCACCTGAGGTCAGGAGTTTGAGACCAGTCTGGCCAACACGGCAAAACCCTGTCTCTACTAAAAATACAAAAAATTAGCTGGGTATGGTGGCGAGAGGCTGAAGCATAAGAATCGCTTGAACCCAGGAGGTGGAGGTTGCAGTGAGCCAAAATTGCGCCACTGCACTCCAGCCTGGGCAACACTCAGTCTCAAAAAAAAAAAAGTATCTTAGAAAATGTTTAAAGATAAAAATGTGTTAGACCTCTATTAGGTCATATGGTATAAATTCCACTATTATCTAGAGGAAATTATAATACATTGGAAGTTACCTTAAAGGATTCTTGTCTAAAAGCTAAAAGGATAAATACTAGAGCACTTTTTTGTGTAGGTCACATAGCATGGTAAAGGTACTGATTCACCAGTGATCAGCTGCGTGACTTTGAAAAAGCCACTTGGATCCCCCCGCCCCAGAGCAAGCCTCTTTAAATTGTAAAAATGGAGGTGATACCTAGCCTTAGGGGCTGCACTAAAGACAGAATAAGGCAATGATCGGTAACATATATTAAGGTGCTGTGTGCCATACACTCCAGTACTCTGCACGGTTCACATTTAGTCCTCACGTGACCCGAGGAGGTGGTACAATAACCATCCCCATGTTCTTGACGTGCTAAGATATGAAGTAACTGGCCTGACCCACACAGAAAGTGGTGTCCCTGGCATCTGAAACCTGACTCCAGAGCCTGCACTCTTAGGACTACAGCCACTGAGCGAATATTTCTCTTTGCCTCCCAGCATCCATTCTTCTATCTTTTGATAACAGACCCTTAAATTCTTAGACTCCCCCTATCTGTGTCTAATCCTGGTGAGACTAACAATCAGGATGTTTATCTCTAGCCATGACAAAAGCCAGTCTCAATTTCCCTCATGACATCACACATGGAGGTACCCAAGCTGATCCGTTTCCTTAGGAATGCCTTGAAAGGCTACTGGGGGTGGGCACAGTGGCTCACACCAGTAACCCAGTACATTGGGAGGCCAAGGCAGGAGGATCACTCTAGCCTAGGAGTTTGAGATCAACCTGGGCCACATGGTGAGACCCAGTCTCTACAAAAAATACAAACATTAGGCCAGGCACGGTGGATCTCCTGAGGTCAGGAGTTCAAGATCAGCCTGGCCAACATGGCGGAACCCCACCTCTACTAAAAATACAAAAATTAGCCGGGCATGGTGGTGCACGCCCGTAGTCCCAACTATTTGGGAGGCAGAGGCGGAATTGCTTGAACCCAGGAGGCAAAAGTTGCAGTGAGCAGAGATGAGTGCCACTGCACTCCAGCCGGGGCAGAGTAAAACTCTGTCTCATAAAAAAAAAAAAAATCGGCTGAGCATGGTGGTACATGTTTGTAGTTCCAGCTACTCGAAAGGCTAAGCTGATAGGATCACTTGAGCCCAGGTTGAGACTGCAGTAAGCCATGTTTGTGCCACTGCACTCCTGCCTGGACAAGGGCATGAGACTGTGTCTCAAAGAAAAAAGACTATAGGGCCTGCTACCTGGATTCAAAGAGCTAGACCCTCTTTTTTCCTAAGTTAGCTAGTTTCTTTTGCTCAAATCTGAAGAACTGATGTCAAAATCACTACACACTGTAATGTGTATCATGTGTGAGAAGTGGAGGACTACCAACAACTATAAGCCTTAGTTTCCTCATCTGTAAATGGGGATAATAACAGTACCCAAACTGCCCATAATTGGCATGATTAAATAAGACAATGCATATAAAGTACTTAGCACAGCATTTGGTATGTAGAAAGTACTCAGTGACACCTATTATTGCTAAGTGCTCAGTTATTTTTTAGAAAAAGGGCACTTAAGTAATTATTCCCATTAGGTGAACCAAATCTCTGAAATGGAAATAATTACAGCCAAAGACTCCATTTTCCCATAGATAGGGATAAGTTCGAATGTTTATTATGCAGGTTGCCCACAGTTGTTACGTAATGGGACTCCAACCTGAGCTTTCCAAGGAATTATTTGTCCAGGGGCATATTATCCCTCCTACTACAAATCATTAAGATTGAAGACTAGCTGACTGTTTAATAAAAGAACACCTCAGCACTCAATACAGCTAACTTGGTCCTGACACTCCTAAAACTTAAGAGTTAAGGGGGTGGATGATCCAAATGAACTGACAGGTAGGTTTTTTGTTTTTTTTTTTGCAAGGACAGTTATAAAATAATATTAACACATTACTTAAGATCTCTGACTGTGAATGTGTCCTGAATCAGAGAGCATTTCTGATTGAGACAGCTACTCCAGCCTTACCCATTTCTCCTCTCGAGTCTGAATTTACGACTTCTTCCTTTTCATCCTTTCCTTCCTAACTCCACTCCACAATGATCATTATTTTGTCTGACACCTGCTTGAACATTATGTACAAGGCTTAACTATAGAGTAGAAAGTCATCAGGAAAACATTTTAACAAAATAAGCAAGACAAAAACCCAAAGACTATACACAGTCCAGGAGGAGACCTTCAGAATCTATTTCACAATTGCTAGAGGACCATGTAAATTGGAACGTCCATTCTGGCACTGCCATCTGAGCCAAAAGTGCCTTCTTTAAAATCCCCACTGTGCGGTTCAGTTGGCAGATGCTGTCACGGATCGAGGGGAGTGGAAACTCAGTCCTCACAGCAGTGATGCATGGTAGGGGGTGAGGGGTAGAGATGGAGCAAGGGAGCCAACCATATGGTCAGGAGGTTGGTTAATCACAGGGAGAATGAACAAGTAAGCAAATATATTGAAGACTTTGGGAGTTTAGTTTTTAAATGTAGGGTGGAAAAGACACAATTGTGGAAAGGGAGAAGACCGGAATAAACCCCGTGAAGCAGATGTGAAATGGGAGATCAGTGTGTGCTTGTTTTTAACATACATGTGGATGGATGAGGCTACAAGCACAGATGCATATACATTTCCAAATCTGTCCACTGGGAGAACGCACAGTGGCAATGCTGGCACAGGAGCAGTGAGCACAGCCTTAGCATCCAGATCTTGCTTTTAAATACCATTCTCCATTACTATGAACCAGGACTGGGGTAGAGAAAATAAAAGATGAGCCTGGAACATCTTGTGGTGCCAGAAAGCAAGGAAGTGCTCAGTGAACCATGGGGATGTGTCCGAAGGACACAGGAGCTAGCTGGAAAGTGCTCCCGCTAGTCAAATCTTGGACAACAGGGGCATCCAAATAAATCATGATGACTTACAGATAATAAAACAGGAACCCATCTTCTTTTTTTTTTTTTCTGTAGTTGGTTTTCAGGTTTCTGAGTCCATCTTCTTTACTGATTAAATACTGAATAAATGGGGAAGAAATCCTGCCTCTACAAAAAATTTAAAAATAATCTGGGTGTGGTGATGCATGCCTGTAGTCCCAGCTAACTCCAAAAGCTGAGGGGAGGATGGCTTGAGCCCAGGAGTTTGAGGCTGCAGTGAGCTATGATCTCACCACTGCACTGTAGCCTGGGCAACAGGGCAAGACCCTGCATCAAAAAAAAAAAAAAAAAAAAAGGAAACCATTTGACAATAACTGATTCAGACAGGGGATCATCAAAATGGATGCCATATATATATACACACACACACATATATATATATGTAAACATCATGTTGTACTTTTTAAGTTTATACCAAAAAAACAAATACAAGGGGAGAAAATACTAACTTAACAGTGGAGAAATCTTGAAAACATCATAACCAACTGTTAAAAATTACCATCGCTAGTAATGGGAAAAACTGACATGATGTGCCTCCTGACATAACGCAGAAAAGAAGACAGCATCACCTTTCTGGTATTCCTGCCCAAAATTCATAACCTGAATCTAATCATGAGGAACTATCAGAGAAACCCAAAGTGCAAATCATTCTACAAAGTACCTGGCCTGCATTCTTCAAAAATGTCAAGGTCACAAAAAAGGAAAAACCAAGGAACCTCTCCAGATTGAGGAAGACTAAAAGGAAAATGTAACTAAATGCATGTGTCATCCTGAATTGGACCGTGGGCCAAAAAACAAAAGGGTTATTATAAAGATATTTTTGGAGTAAATAGCAACATTTGAATGGGGTTCATGGATCAAATGGTAGAATTTTATCAATGCTGGTTTCCTGATTTTAAGTACTGTAGTTATAGAGGAGTCTCCTTGTTTTTAAAAAGTATACACTTAAGTATTTAGGATTAATGGGCCATTACAATTGCAACTTAGTAACAAATAGTTCAAAAAATAATATGTATACCTAGCTATAGAGTGGTATGGGCTGGATGTTAACAATAGAAGAATCTAGGGGAAGGACATACAGGATCTTTTGAACTATCCTAACTTCTCTGCAGGTTTAAAATTATTTCAAAATAGTTAACAAATAAGACAAGTATTCTTTAACCTGTTAGGAATTTGTTACACTGGGATTTTCGTGGTTTCTGAGACAGGGTCACACTCTGTCACCCAGGCTGGAGTGCAGTGGCACACTCATTAGCTCACTGAAGCCTCAAGGGCTCAAGGGATCCTCCTGCCTCAGCCTCCTCAGTAGCTGGGACTACAGGCATGAGCCACCACACCTGGCTAACTTTTCTGATTTTTAATAGAGATGAGATCTCACTCTGTTGCCAAGGTTGGTCTCAAACTCCTGAGTTGATGCTATCCCCCTGCCTCAGCCTCCCAAGGTGCCGGGATTACGGGTATGGATCACTGTGCCCGGCCTACACTGATTTTTATACTATTACAAAAATCTCTGCTTGATGGTTTCATTATCTTAGGTAAAAGTATTCAATAGAATAGTTGAAATAAATGTAAAGCTTTTCTTAATAGGCAGTAATGTAGATAAAATGAATAATATTCTGAATCCTCCTCATGACACACTCTCTTTAGACATTTATGTTGACATTTAAATATGAAATTTCAACTATACCATGACTTATGGGTGAAGTTGGAAACTATAGTAACTTTATAACTTTATCATTATCTACATAATTTGACACTTTACAAAAATATAATTTCACTACTTGTATTTTAGTTATAGTTTGATATTTAAAAGTTAATGTAAAATTTAAAAATCACCTATGGTAGCAAGTGTTTGTCCTGAGAAGGTTTTTAAAGTCCTTTTTCTTTTTAGGGGGTGTGGGGTCATGTAGTATCAAGTGGCAATGCCACCTGAGGCCAAGATCACACTGTGTTTCTAAAATAATTTACAATATTTCTAATAAGTTTCATAAATAGACCTGAAGAGAAATGAAATTGCAAAAATATTTAAAACAAGGGCAGTGGCAGCATCCTTGGAATAAAGTTTCCCACAGGGATATGTCTGAAGGACTTCGCTAGTTTTGAATGTACAGTAAGTGGTTCCTTTTTTGTTTGTTTTTAACATAACAATTATGTCAGGGGAAAAAAAAAACCTATGATAAATTGGACATTAAAGTTAACATAACCTCAGAAACTGAGGTAGGAAGGCCTCACAAATCCTTTAATATTCTCCACTTGAATTTACCACCCAGTATCAAAAATTTTAGTAGGATCCATGGAATCCTGAACAATTTCACAAAAAAAAGCACATACACTTTTGGTTCTCTTTGACTATAATAAAGAGACAGAGAGAGAAATGGATTCATTCATTCAGGGCTCACTGCAGCCTTAACCTCCCCAGGCTGAGGTGATCGTCTCACCTCAGCCTCCCAAGTAGCTGGGCCTACAGCCACCATAACCAGCTAATTTTTCTATTTTTTTGTAGAGACAGGATTTCGCCATGTTGCCCAGGCTGGTCTTGAACTCCTGCGTTCAAGAAGTATGCCTGCCCTGGCCTCCCAAAGTGCTGAGATCACAAGCCTGAGCCACTGCGTCCAGCCACGAGGAGAGATTTCCAACTCTCCAAACTTCTGCTCTTTGGAATCACATTTTGACTTCAAGAGCTAAAATAAAACGGGAGTGAGTAATGAATGAAAACCACTAAAAAATAGAGCTGTGTGTGCATGTGTGTATACTGGTGGGGAGAAAAAGAAATGGAAAAGCCAACAAGATACCCTCACTTCCAGCAAAGCCCTGGGTTTTTACATTTTGGTAATTTTTGGTATTTTCCTATAAATATAAAGTGATTAAAGTGAGACAAAAACTAAAGAGGAGCTTAAAAAAAAAATACACCTTTGCTGGCCAGGCACAGTAGCTCACACCTGTAATCCCAGCACTTTGGGAGGCCGAGGTGGGTGGATCACCTGACGTTGGGAGTTCAAGACCAGCCTGCCCAACAGGGAGAAACCCTGTCTCTACTAAAAATACAAAATTAGCCAGGCATGGTGGCGCATGCCTGTAATCTCAGCTTCTTGGGAGGTTGAGACAGGAGAATCTCTTGAACCTAGGAGGCGGAGGTTGCAGTGAGCCAAGATCACACCATTGCACCCCAGCCTGGGCAACAACAGAGAAACTCCGTCTCAAAAATAAAAAAAACAAGAGTGGGCTTTTTTTTTGCAGAAATTGATAAGCTTAATCTTAGGCTGGGCATGGTGGCTCATGCCTATAATCCCAGCACTTTGGGAGGCCAAGGCAGCCAGATCACTCGAGGTCAGGAGTTCGAGACCAGCCTGGCCAACATGATGAAACCCTGTCTCTACTAAAAATACAACTTAGTCCAGCATGGTAGTGTGCGCCTGTAGTCCTAGCTACTCAGGAGGCTGAGGCAGGAGAATCTCTTGAACCCAGGAGATAGAGGTTGCAGTGAGCCAAGACTGAGCCACAGCATTCCAGCCTGGGCCACAGAGTGAGTCTCTGTCTCAAAAAAAAAAAAAAAAAAAAAAAGAAAAAAGAAAAAAAAAAGAAAAGAAAAAGAAACTGATAAGCAGAATCTTAAACTCACATGAAAATGCAAGAGACCCAGAATAGCCAAAACAATCCTGAAAGAGAACAAAAGTTGGGGAATTCACACTTCCCGATTTCAAAAGTTACTACAAAGCTACAGTAATGAAGACATGTGGTACTAGCATAGATACATAGATCAGTGAAACAGAATTTCAAGTCCAGGAACAAGCCCATACACTCATGAGCAACTGACTTTAAACAAGGGTAGGAGAAAAACTCAGTGGAGAAATAGTCTTTTCAACAAATGATGCTGGGACAATTGGATATCCACATGCAAAAAAAATGAAACTGAACCCCTACCTCACACCATATACAAAAATTAAAGCTAGGAATGGTGACTCATGCCTGTAATCCCAGCACTTTGGGCAGCTAAAGTGGGAGGAATGTTTGAGTCTGGAAGTCTGAGAAGATCAGCTTGGGCAATATAGGGAGAACCTGTTTTCACAAAAAAAATTTTTTAATTAGTCAGACATGGTGGCACACACTTGTAGTCTCAGCTTCTTGGGAGGCTGAGGTGGGAGGATCGTTTGAGGCCAGGAGGTTGAAGCTGCAGTGAGCTGTGACTGCACCAATGCACATCAGCCTGCCTGACAGAGTGAGACCCTGCCACAAAATAATAATTCAAAATAAATGAAAGACCTAACTATAAGAGCCTAAATTATAAAACTGTTAGAAGGGAGAGAGATCCAAGATGGCTGATTAGCAGCAGCTCAGGATTGTAGCTCCCAGTGAAAGTGCAGAGAGTGAGTGGATGCCCCAATTTCAGACGAATTTCAGTTGCCCACAAACTGGTAGAAACCCAGCGGAGGAGCCACATGGGTCACCAGCGTGACTTTTGGCCAGCGCAGCTGTTTTGCTGGCACCCCAGCGCGGCGTTTCTCAGTGCGGAATATACGGGACTGGGTGCCCTTTGAGTCGGGCTCGGCTGGTCCCATCCCCACAAGGAGAACAGCAATTGGAAGCACTGAGGACTGAGAGTTTCACAGTAAGCACAGCTGAACCCGGGAAGGCCTAGCTCTGTGGGGAAAGGGCGCCCGC
>CAUYLG010066118.1:0-26226 GCA_963573385.1 Cacajao melanocephalus | reverse complement strand
TCTGCCTCCCCCATGGACACACCTGAGCCCAACCACCCTCTTTTCAAGAAGCCTTCTTGCCGGGCTTCCAGCTTACGTTCTTTTTTTTTTTTTTTTTTGAGACGGAGTCTCGCTCTGTTGCCCAGGCTGGAGTACAGTGGCGAGATCTTGGCTCACTGCAACCTCTGCCTCCCAAGTTCAAGCGATTCTCCTGCCTCAGCCTCCCAAGTAGCTGGGACTACAGGCACCCACCACCATGCTCAGCTAATTTTTTATATTTAGTGGAGACAGGGCCTCACCGTGTTAGCCAGGATGGTCTCCATCTCCTGACCTCGTGATCCGCCTACCTCAGCTTCTCAATGTGCTCAGATGCCACCGTGCCCGGCTGGTGTCAGCGCAGTTTCTAAAAGTAAGTGCTCAACAGTGGAGTACCTGCCACCAAAATTCTCAAAGACAAGAATGTGTTCTAAAAGGACTGGTTCTGTGATAAGCAGAAGGGCCTATCCATCAGCAGTACTGCTTGCTGGAAAAGCAGCCTCAGAGAAAGTGGAACTTATATAAGGCAAGTTCCTGGAAGATTGTTTCGCTAATAATATCTCTAGAAGGGGAGATTCATTACAA
Organism: Cacajao melanocephalus; assembly: GCA_963573385.1. NCBI lineage: Eukaryota > Metazoa > Chordata > Mammalia > Primates > Pitheciidae > Cacajao > Cacajao melanocephalus. Next base: position 25,626 of record CAUYLG010066118.1, on the reverse strand, counting down.
ATACAACACAGGGCCCAGTGTGTTCAGGGTCATGATACATGCCTGGTTTGGTGGTTATAGGAAGTTGACATGAGCATGTAGTCCAGCACAGAGTCAGGCAGAGGCAGTTTGGCAGAGAAGATGATGGAGGAGACGGGGTGCAGTGGGGAGGGATGGGTTTGCTTTGCATAAAAGTATTGTTCTAGACTGATATTTATTTCAGGTAACTCTCATTAGGTTAGACATGGTTTCTGCCCTCAGTAAGTTTATAATGCATTAGACTGACATGGAAACAGAGATGTTATCTAAACAAACACAAGAATGATTTTGAACAGAATTTAGACATTACAGTATAGGACACATGTGATGCATGTGCTTCAGATTTTTTAAATCTCCATAATTCTCTGCTAGTCAAGTATATCAAACTAGGCCCTGAAATAAGTTTCAACAAAGGTAGGCTAATGTAGTAAATAATTGAATTAAAAAGGGAAGATCATGGTTCTTCAACTGCTATATATCCTTTGTTTCCCCCTATAGAATTAATCTTTTCACTCTCTTTAAAAACATTTTTACTACTTAAGAAATCACTTTGAAATGTTAGATAAGCATGTGGATTTTCAATGTCGTTCGATTGGTAATTTATTAATTGGGAAAAAAACACTAGGAGATTTGGCCCCAGAGCTTTATTTTATTTTAACATTCTTACGTTGAAATGTCCACTGGCATAGAATAGCAGGTATTTTCTGAATTGTGTGCATAGTATGTATGCTCTTACAGTTTAATTTATAAGTTAAATAACTGGAAACCAAAACAATCTGTGCTTCTCAAGTACTGTACAAGAAACTTCTTAACCACAGGATTTACTTTAGCACTTCCCGAAAAGTGCTACTGTAAATACACAAACTCACACCACCCACTTGCAGATCGCACTTAAATACCAAGTAAGGGATTCTTGAGTGAATTAGGGGATAAAATGCAAAACCTAGCATTTCTTCTAAAAGCAAACAAAAAAATAAAGCATCGATTTTTTTTTTCCCTGCATGTGCCTGGTAATACTAGTTTGCTTACGTTCCTGTTTCTTATTTCTTTCTCTTTCTGGGCTCCCTATACTTCATGGTCCTCACCAGGTAAATTTAAGGATGGTAAAAACATTGAAAATCATCTTTGGTTCTAACTCTCTTCACCTTCCCCATCTTTATTCATCCACTCTCTTCTTTGTTCTCACGGTTGCCAAATAGGAGTCTTGGAATCAAATAAACCCCAAGCCCAGAGTGGAGGGACTTAGAAGAGTCATTTTGCAGAGAAGTCCGGAAGATATAAATATAAGATCATAGATTTTTCAGGACCGAAAGGAATCTTACAGAGGGTTCAGTCCCATTTCAGGTTTTTGACTCTTTCCTGAAATGTGTAGAATTTTTTTAAAACAATTTTTAACGTTGTGAATTCTTGACTTCTTAAGCCTACTCTCCATAGCCTTTGAAATAGAAAATTATTAATCTTAACTTTTAAACCAATAATGTTTAAACATGTAATGAAATAATTATTGTACATATCACATAAAACTAATGTTACATGTCACTGCCTAAATCAAGTTCATGATTTTTTTTTCTTTAACTGTCTTTCCTAATTCTCTGGTATATTTTTCTATTTCCTGTGTTCCATAGCAGTGAGAAAACAGATACCATCTTTATTTTCTTATTCTCTTGTTCAAATCTCAAAAGGTATTGAACTCAGAACTTGAGAAGCATAATTAGTACAGAAAGTAAAACAAGAAAAAGTAGATACAATAAACTATTAAAATCAAATTCTGAAGCTCAAGAGGACCTCAGATATCATCTAATAAACTATCTTCATTTTATTTTATTTTTAATGAAAAAACATTATTTAATTCTTTCTTAATTAATGGTAATTTCAGTTTTACTTTATTATTTTACCTTTATAGTTGTATAATACTTTGCTTTTTAAAAGCATTATTTTAGATTCAGAGGGTATATGTGCAGGTTTATTACGTAGATATATTGCCTGATGCTGAGGTTTGGGCTTCTAATGATCCCATCGCCCAAGTGCTGAATATAGTGCCAGATAGGTAATTTTTCAACCTTGCCACCTCCTTCCCTCCCCTTTCTTGGAATCCCATGTTTGTTGCTCTTATCTTTGCTTCCTGTGTACTCAGTGTTTAGCTCCCACTTATAAATGAGAACATCCTGTATTTAGTTTTCTGTTTCTGTGTTAATTGGCTTTGGATAATAGCCTCCATTTAAATCCATGTTGGACATGATTTTGCTCTTTTGTATAGCTACATTTTCATTTTATAAGATGAAGAAAGGAAGACCTAGAAAATTTGTGTGACTTGCTCAATGATACACAAACGGTTTATGGTAGAGCCTCTGTTAGGTCCCATTCTCTTGACTTCCGGAACAGCACTGCCTGTATGAAAGATCTCAAGAAAGCTTTAATGCATAATGTATTTTTGCCTTTCTTGGTTCCTAAAAACTTTTTTTCTAGGCAATTTGGATTCTGAGAACTTGATTTCTTTTCCTCTTCTTTTTCTATTTGCATAGCAGCTAACTCTAATTTAAGCTCTTTCGGCCCCAAAGTTATAGATAATGTATTATGTATCCACTAAGCCAGTTCAATTCTCAGACAATTCTTAGTATCTAGAATGGATTCCAGAGTCTCCCAGCCTTTGGCTATTTATAATAAGGAAGGGGAGGCCAGGCACAGTGGCTCACACCTGTAATCCCAGCACTTTGGGAGGCCAAGGCAGGTGGCTCACGAGGTCAAGAGATTGAGACCATCCTGACTAACATGGTAAAACCCCATCTCTACTAAAAATGCAAAATTTAGCCAGGTGTGGTGGCACGCACCTGTAGTGCCAGCTATTCGGGAGGCTGAGGCAGGAGAATTGCTTGAACCTGGGAGGCAGAGGTTGCAGTGAGCCGAGACCATGCCACTGTACTCCAGCCTGGGCGACAGAACTAGACTCTTCTCAAAAAAAAAAAAAAAAAAAAAAAAAGGAAAGGAGAGTGGTATTATAGGCAATCCAAATTAATACATAATTTTTGAGTAATTTCAAACAAATTTAATTGTGGAAACTAATGGCCAGGTTAACATACTAATGGGATCATCCATCCTGGGCAAGGCATATGTGCCAGAATGTTTAGGACTGTTTTCTATCGATGAAAAGACTCAAACTCTGTAAAATACCTGAAGAGATTTATTCTGAGCCAAATATGAGTGACCAGGGCCTGTGACAGCCTTCAGGAGACCCTGAGAACATGTGTCCCAGGTGGTCAGGGTGTAGCTTGGGTTTATACATTTTAGGAAGACGTGAGACATATTTAAGATATATTTTGGTTCAGTCCAGAAAGGCAGGGCAACTCAAAGAAGGGCAGAGGGCTTCCAGGTCGTAGGTAGATTAAAAATTTTTCTGACTGGCAATTGATTGAAAGAGTTATTATCAATAGAAAGGAATGTTGCAGTTAGGTTAAGAAGTTGTGGAGTCCAAAGTTTTGCCATGCAGATAAGCCTCCAGATAGCAGGCTTCAGAGAAAATAGATTGTAAATATTTCTTAACAGACTTAAGATCTGTGTTGATGTCAAATGCTGGTCAGCTTTTTCTGAATTTCAAAAGGAAGGAGGACGTAATAAGGCATTTCCAACCCCCTGTTTTCTTCATGGCCAGAACCAGTCTTTCAGGTGCTATGGACAAGGAGGGAGTCCATTCAGATGCCCCGTGGGGGAGCCTTTGAATTTTATTTTTATTTTACATTTCAAATGGAGGTAACTTACATAGTTCCATCTACCACCATCTCTACAACTTATAAGAGCAATGCTGATGAGAGTTGCAGAAGTTCTGGAGTATACTTCAGATACGAATGGTCTAAGCAATAATGGAATATTCAGTACTGGAGGGAAGTACGTGGTAGAGTCCATAGACCTGCAATGAAAATATTTCTAGAATGGACTTCATTGAGAAATGCCAAACAGTTGAGGCAGAAACCTAAAGGAATGAGCACTTGTAATCAGTTCTAAGAATATTATTAACAGGACTCTTCCTGTTAACATGGCTTCATTATCACTACTCTCTATTATTTTTACACACACACACACACACAATTAGTTTATTTTCAACTCCATTTGATCTATATATATCTTCTCTCTTCATTTTAGTAGCTTTCTGATTCTCACTGTTTTCAAAGAGATGAGGTAATTTACTGTTTTTATTTTAAATGTTCTACATCTCTTTGGAAATTCTGCAAATTTGTTTGATTACAAAAGATTAAGCACTTACTTAATGCTTCAGTTTCAGTGTCTTCCTAGTTGTTGTAATATCACTACAGAAAGCATTCTCAGTCTTTACTGAAGATGTTTTCTAAGATTACGCCAGTATGTGAGAAATGAAAAGATATTGCAAAAGATATGGTACGCTTGGCTCAGCTGTTTTGAGAATCAATGTGGATCCATGCAGACTTGGATTGAGCTGTGGTAGATTACAGAAGTTCTCGAATGATTGTTTTCCTTACTTCTGAATGGGAAGAATATACATAGATGAAGTTCTTCTTCCTTCCCTGTAGATCAGAAGTCCCCAACCCCAGGCAGTGGACCGGCTGCATAGCAGGAGATGAGGAGCCAGCAATTGATCATTATTGGCTGAGCACCATCTCACATCAGATCATTGGCTACATTAGAGTCTCATAGGAATAGGAGCCCTACTGTGAACTGTGCATGCAAGGGATATAGGTTGCGTGCTCCTTATGAGAATCTAATGCCTGAATGCCTAATGATCTGAGGTGGAACAGTTTTATCCCAAAACCAACCCCTTTCCCCAACCCACCTCTCCATCCATGGAGAGGTTGGGGATGGCTACTGTAGATGGCATTATTTCCAGATTCTTCAGAGTCTTTGGCTTTTTAAGGATCATTTAACTCTTAAATATTCTGTTTCCTTTGAATTGTTTTTTCTTAAATAAAGGATCACAGAACTAGACACCTCTATGGATAAGTTTCGTGCTAAAAAGCAGTTTTTCCTTATCTACAATCTTCTCCTTCAGACCATTGCCACTTCCTCTTCCTTGACTAGCCCATTTCCCAGTTTTTCACCACTAGGTGTCGTAAGTATGCACACAAATGCCTCAAAGGTGTAAAAATGAGCTTTAAGATGTGCCCCTGAATATCTTGACTTTCTATATAAAATCTTGTGTTGCTTGGGCTCATGTTATTAGCTCATATTGACATGTGATTCAAACTCAGAATAGAGAGTGTAGAAAAAGTCATAAAATCAAGGAAAAACAAAATGAAAATCTTTGTGGTAAATTTGTAGCTTTGAACTCGCAGATTTTGTTCTTGTGAGATCATCTTCCCCGCTCTGCCCCCAAAAGTGTCTTTAGCCTCACTCCATGAGATTAATGGGCAGCTTTCTTTTTAGTGATGGGCTGCACAAGAGTGCCTTGAAAAATCCCTTAGGAATCATTGTATTACTTTGTAATAGGGAAACATGTGAGACATTAGAACCTAGTGTTATTCTACTTATCTGTATTTGAGTTGAAAGGGCTGACACGTTAAAAACATTATTTTCAAATCATGGATTTTTAGAGCTAGAGTTAGAAGAATCCTTAAAATGATCAATTCTAACCTTTCCATTTTTGTGAAGGAAATAATGCCTGGAGTGGTTTCTTCCTTGCCTAAGGTTGGTAGCAAAACTAGACCTTGGACACACATCTCCCTACTTCTAGGCATCTTGCATCTTCTCTGCACATGTTTCTATTGAGATAGACTCATGTATCTACTTTGGAATAGATTCCTGTATCTACTCTAGAATTTTAAGGAAAACGTAGACCACTATATTCCTTAGACTATGCTTAAATTATAAGCAAAATCTTAGCTCAGTACGCCTCCTCAGTGGCGAGCTAATGTTAAAAAAATTAGGCTGTTAGTTACTGGCACAATGATAAGAAACAATTTTTAACAGATTTTGCAGATTGCGTTTTAATTCAGAATGATGGGATAACTTCCTTTCTGCTTTTCTTTGTATTGAAAGTCAGTCAGATCCACACACATTTTCAGTGAATTTTTTTTAAAAAGGAGTTGACCACATTTGATGAAAAGATAAAGTCAATTGATATTCTAAGTTAAAAAACTTATTATTATTGTTCTCACCATGATGTAAAGGAAATTAGCTTACTCAGTCAGATGTAAAAGCAGTGCAAATATTGTATTTTTAAAGTAGCTATATCTTAAAATAATTAATTTTGTTTGTGTATACCCTTTATTTGTTGGGAGCAGCAGCTATCAAAAGGCCTGGGAGTCCCTGTCCTCTGGTGCTCATCCAATTCCCAAAGGGAGGATGGGATCATGCAGATCCTATAAGATCCTAATAAGGCTTTTTTCTTCATTTTAACTGAACTTTCCTCGATAAATCCAGGTGCAGAGAATGCCTTTTGAGTACGAATTTTACCTAATTATAATACTGGATAATTCCTTTGGTGAAATTTTCTTTCCCTTTAAGATCCAAATAAGGCACTTTTCTTCATTCTGACTGAACTTTCCTTGACAAATCCAGGTGCAGAGAATGTCTTGTGTGTAAGAATTTTCACCTAATTATAATACTGAATAATTCCTTTGGAGAAGTTTTTCTCTCTCTTTTGTTTTTTAAAGATAATTAAAAACATTTTTATTGTATTTTTTTCTAGTTTTATTGAGACATGATTGACAAAGGCTAAATTTTCTTATACAAATTTGAAACACTGAATTAAAAACTAACTCTCTGTTCATAACTATAGTGTATGGAAATGATATAAACTGGTGATTTCGAATGGTGATTGAAATGTTACGCCAAAAAAAGGCAAAGTTAAATAAGTTAAAGAGATAACGTCGTATGCTTAACACCTTTTCTTAGACATTCATGATATTGCTTAGCATATCATAGGCTGAAAAATCCTGAAATTAAGAAATTTAATCAACTGTGTTTAAACTGGCATGTTCTGAGTATAGTTGATCAGAAACTTTTGTTGTAAAATACCGAGTAACATCTTATGAAAAACAAGTTGAGAAAGGTTGATTGCCAAAATGACATAAGATACTTGCTTGATAAATCAACTACTGCATATCTTGCAATATGCAACCCTTCTATTTGGTTTTTATTTTATTTATTGGCAGTATCTTAACAACATTCTTTTTGCCTCTATGACTACTTTTTGGACAACAGCAAGATTCACAGTTGCAATATTGAAGATCCAAACTCTGCCAAGTTTATCCACAGAATGTTACAATTATCAATGTCCTGTCAACAGAGGAACTATTTAAAAATATTACCTTCAAGTGTGTTATAAAACAGTCTCTTTACTTGATTTCCTCTAACTCATTTATTTTCTTTTACTTAATATAAAATTGTTCAATGTCATAGAGTCCAAGGCTATTTACTAAGCATCAAATATGCCTGGACTAAAAATACAATGGTCATAGTTCCTGGGAGTTGATAGTATGGTTTGTTACCTGGTGGTAGGTGTAGCTAGTACATTCAAGATAAAATACTGAACCTTTAGTATGCCATAAGAGGTTGAGTGTGTTTGTTTCTAAGGTTGCATGGAAGTGGTACATCCAGATTACCACTGGTAATGGAAAAATCAAGATAAAACAAGGTAACCTGGGCTACTGTTTCATAGTATTGTTGCAAATTTGCCTTACGCCCTGGTACTTCAATAATTAGGTATTCCATAAATCTCTTGGAGAATTAGAATAATATTTTTATACTATCTTGGATCTAGCTACAGCTTCAGTGATTTGTTTCCCTGTGAGTACTTTCTATTTATATATTCCAAGAGAGGTGATTCATTTTGACTACTTCGTCACCATCCCATTCAGAGAACTCTTACGAGGCAGAGTTTTATACCAAGTGACTACAAAGGCCATTGACCACCTTCCAGTTCAGGTTAATTTGGAAGCTAGTGACTTTGAACCAACCCAATCCCTAACTCCATCAATTAGGTGGAAGAGATATATATGTTATAAATACTAGCTAATATTCAAGAAAAACTATGTGTACTTTCTGTCCTAAAGATGATATAATGAATGTGGTAATGGGAACCCAGATTTTCATAGATGTTTTTTGGTCTAAGGCTTGTCAAGATCCGATTGCCACCAGCTCCTTTAACTGATTTCCGATTACCATTCTCCTTCATTATTTAAAATATAGTAATAAAAATAAAGAAATTGCTATTGCCTAAATGTTTCATGCTTTTGTTTCCTTACATAGTTTGTGCTTGCTCTTCTTTTCTACTAGAATGCCATCCTCTTCCTTTATCACCCAATTAAATTCTTCTCATATTTCTGGGTTTGATTCATGAAGTACCTTTCCTAGGTACTTTTATATCCATTCCTAGGCTCAAAGAAAATTTTAATGCCATGAAAAAAATTAAGGATGGACAGATTAAGAAGGCAGACAGAAGGCAGGACTAGCTTGGAATTCTTGCTCAGACGGACAGAGCAGCATGTGGAGACTCACACTGTGAACTTTTGCTCCAAGAACTACCACAGGAATGTACCAGGAAAGCTGAGAGAATCCAGTTTCTTTGAAGGAACTGGATCACTGCTGCAGGCTCCCTGAGATGCTGAAAAACTGTGAGTCTGCCTGCTTTCTCAACAGGAAGGCTCGTGGTCTGGTTGAAGTTCTCAGCCCTGGTCACTGGATGCCTGGAAATAGACTAGGTGCTGTTGTGGGGCATAGTGGGAGTGAGACCGGCCTTTAGGACAGTGGGCTGTGAGGGAGTGCGGTGAGGCCTGTGACTGCTGACTTTGTCCCACTTCCCTCGTGACCTGTATGACTTAGCAAAGGCAGCCATAATCTCTCTAAGACTATCCTTCCATTGGCCTGGGAACCACATCCCTATCCCCCACAGGAGCTGCAGCAAGACCCACCCCAGGAGAGGCTGAGTTCAGACACACCTATCCCTGCCCCCACCTGGTGGTCTTTCTTTACCTCCCTGGTAGCCAAAGACAAAAGTCATAATGTCTTGAGGGCTCTATGTCCCTGCCCACCATCTGAGAAACCTGAATACTTAACCAGGTGTCTCTAGGGCAAGTTTGCATCCTCCCTATAGGACCACAGCTGATGTGCTCTTGAAAGCACCACCACCTGTCTGGAGTACGATCAACACAAAACCAGCACACTAAACAAAAGCACAACCAAGGACCCTCACAGAGTCTACTTCATTCCCCTGCTACCTCCACCAGAGCAGGTGTTGGTATGGATGGCTAAAAGACTTGAAGATGGAACACATCACAGGACTCTTTGCAGACACTCCCCAGTACCAGTCCAGAGCCTGGTAGCTCTGCTGAGTGGCTAGACAGAGAAAGGCAAAAGCAGTCTCTACAGTTTGGCTACCAGGAAGCCCCATTCCCAGGAGAAGGGGGAGAACACCACTTCAAGGGAGCACTCTGTGGGACAAAAGAATCTAAACAGCAGCCCCTGAATCCCAAATCTTCCCTCTGGCATAGTCTATCCAAATGAGAAGGAACTGGAAAAGATTCCTGGAAATATGAAAAAACAACATTCCTTAAAACTCCCAAAAGATCATACCAGCTCACTAGCAACAGATCCAAACCAAGATGAAATCTTTGAATTGCCAGATAAATGTTAGAAATAAATTTTTGGTGCTGAAAAAGAAATAGCACTTGAACGTAAATTTTCTCAGCAAGTCAACTTACTTCTATAGAACAGTGTATCTTGCAGATGGAGCAATGGCAAGAGCATACCTGAACAAGGAAGGGGGAGGGGGTCTTATCCCTGATGTGGGTAGCCCCTACTGCTGTATCATTCCCCTATTGGCTAGGGTTAGACCACACAGCCTAAACTAATTCTGATTGACTATTTTAAAGAGAGCAGGTGTATGAGCCAGAGTGGTGGGGTGAGGAGTTTTGGTGTGAAAGATGGTTGTGAAACAGGTGACTCAGGTCAGAGCAGGTGACTGGGGTGACTCAAGATGGAGCAGGTGACCTGGATGAGTCAGGACTCTAAATATGTGGGTTAGGAGGAGATGTGCAAGTGGGACCTTCAGTTTCGGGGAAAGGAATAAATGCAGGTAACCAGGGGAACAGATGTGAACAACTGGTAGAACTGACAGGAAGCTTGTTTACTGAAACTAGGGGCAAAGAGATGAGGAGGACTAGGAAGTTAAACTTTACAATGGATAACAAAGAATAAGGGAGCTGAACATACTGACATACTGATTCTTTGAAAAGAAACTTGGATTAACATAAATAATTAACACTGTACTAACATAAAGAATTCAGAAAGTTGATTATTAAGCTAATCAAGAAGGCACCAGAGAAAGGTGAAGTCCAACTTAAATAAATAAAAAACATGATATAGAATATGAAAGGAAAATTCTCTGAAATAGCATAAATAAAAAGCAATCACAATGCCTGGAAATCATGACACACTCGAAGAAAAGCAAAATGCACTGGGAAGTGTCATCAATAGAATTGAACAAGAAAGAACTTCAGAGCTCAAAGACAAGGCTTTTGAATTAACCCGATCCATGAAAGACGAAGAATAAAGATTATTAAATGAACAAAGCCTCTAAGAAGTTTAGGGCTATGTTAAACATCCAAACCTAAGAATAACTCTAAAAGTTTGGAAAACATATTTGAGGGAATAATTGAAGAAAACTTCCTTGACCTTGCCAGAGATCTAGACATTCAAATATAAGAAGCTTAAAGAACATTGGGGAAATTCATCACAAAAAGATCATCACCTAGGCACACAGTCATCAGGTTATCTAAAGTCAAGATGAAGGAAACAATCTTAAGATTTGTGAGGCAAAAGCATCCGCAAACCTATAAGGGAAAACCTATCAGATTAACAGCAGATTTCTCGGCAGAAATACTACAAGCTAGAAGGGATCGAGGTCTTATTTCTAGCCTCCTTAAACAAAACAATGATTAGACAAGAGTTTTGTATTCAGTGAAACTAAGCTTCATGAATGAAGGAAAAATACAGTCTTTTCCAGACAAACTAATGCTGAGAGAATTTGCCACTACCAAGCCAGCACTACAAGAACTGCTAAAAAAGAGCTCTAACTCTTGCAACAAATCCTTGAAATACACCAAAATCGAAAATCCTTAAAGCATACATCTCACATGACCTATGTAACAATAATACAATGAAAAAAATCCAAGGTATTCAGGCAACAAATAGCATAATGACTAGAATAGTACCTCACATCTCAATACTAACGTCTAGTGTAAATGGCCTAAATGCTCCACTTAAAAGATACAGAATGCAGAATGGATAAGAATTCACCCACCAAGTTTCTGCTGTCTTCAGGAGACTCGCCTAAAACATATGGACTCACATAAACTTAAGATAAAGGGGTAGAAAGAGACATTCCATGCAAATGAACACCAAAAGTGAGCAGGAGTAGCTATTCTTATATCAGACAAAGCAAACTTTAAAGCAACAGCAGTTAAAAAAGACAAAGAGGGACATTATATTAGTGATAAAAGGACTAGTCCAATAGGAAAACATCACAGTTCTAAATGTACATGTACGTAACACTGGAGCTCCTAAATTTATAATACAATTACTATTAGGCTTAAGAAATGAGAGAGAAAGCAACACAATAATAGTGAGGGTCTTTAACACTCAACTGACAGCACTAGACTGGCCATCAAGACAGAAAGTTTCAAAGAAACAATGGACTTAAACTATACCCTACAACAAATGGACTTAACAGATATTTACAGAACATTCTATCCAACAACTACAGAATTCACATTCTATTCATCAGCACATGGAACATTATCCAATATAGACCATATGATAGGCTATAAAACAAGTCTTAATAAATTTAAGAAAATAAAAATTATATCAAGTACTCTCTTAGACCACAGTGGAATAAAATTGGAAATCAACCCCAAAAGGAATCCTCAAAATCATGCAGGTACATGGAAATTAAATAACCTACTCCTGAATGATCATTGGGTCAACAATGAAATCAAGATGGAAATTAAAAAATTATTTGAACAATAATAGTGACACAACCTGCAAAACCTCTGTGATAGAGCAAAAATGGTGCGAAGAGGAAAGTTCATAGCATTAAATGCCTACATCAAAAAGTCTGAAAGAGTGCAAAAAGACAATGTAAGATCACATCTCACGGAACTGGAGAAACAAATACAAACCAAACCCAAGGCCAGCAGAAGAAAAGAAATAACTAAAATCATAGCAGAACTAAATGAAATTGAAACAAAAAAATACAAAAGGTAAATGAAACAAAAGCTGATTCTTCAAAAAGGTAAATAATATTAATAGACCATTAGTGAGATTAACCAAGAAATGAAGAGAGAAGATCCAAATAAGCTCAATTAGAACCAACATGAGAGATACTAGAACAAATATTACAGAAATACAAAATATTATTCAAGGCTACTATGAACACCTTTACACATGTAAACCAGAAAACCTAGAGATGAATAGATTCCTGGAATTATTCAACCTTCCTAGATTAAACCAGGAAGAAACAGAGACTCTGAACAGACCAATAACAAGTAGCAAGATTGAAAAAATTGCCAACAACAGAAAAAGTTAAGGACCAGATGGATTCGCAGCTGAATTCTATTAGACATTTAAGGAAGAATTGGTACCAATCTTACCGAAACTATTCCAAATGATAGAAAAAGAGGGAACCCTCCCCTAAATTATTCTATGAAGCCAGTATCACTGCAACAGCAAAACCAGGAAAGGACATAACAAAAAAAGAAAACTACAGACCAATATCCCTGATGAACATAGACGCAAAAATCTTCAACAAAATACTACTGAACTGAATCTAAAGCATATCAAAAAGATAATTCACCATGATCAAGTGGGTTTCATACTAGGGATGCAGGGATGGTTTAACACATGCAAGTCAATAAATGTGATGCCTTACATAAAGAGAATTAAAGACAAAAATCCCATGATCGTCTCAATAGATGCAAAAAAAAATTTGACGAAATCCAGCATCCCTCTATGATTAAAACCCTCAGCAAAATCACATAGAAGGGACATACCTCAATGTAATAAAAGCCATCTATGACAAACTTACAGCCAACATTATACTGAATGGGGAAAAGTTGAAGGCATTCCTCCTGAGAACTGGAACAAGACAAGGATGCCTACTTTCACCACTTCTATTCAACATAGTACTGGAAGTCCTAGCCAGAGCAATCAGACAAGAGAAAGAAATAAAGGGCATTCAAATTGGTAAAGAGGAAGTCAAACTTTCACTGTTTGCTGATGATATGATTGTATACTTAGAAAACTCTAAAGCCTCATTCAAAAAGCTCCTAGAACTGGTAAATGAATTCAGTAAAGTTTCAGGATACAAAGTTAATGTACACAAATCAGTAGCTCTGCTACACACCAACAGCGACCAAGTTGAAAATCAAATCAATAACTCGACCCCCTTCACAATAGCTGCAAAACAATAAAATAAAATACCTAGGAATATACCTAACTAAGGAGGTGAAAGACCTCTACAAGGAAAACTACAAATGCTGCTGAAAGAAATCATAAATGACACAAACAAATAAAAACACATCCCTCGGTGATGGATGGGTGTAAACAATATTGTGAAAATGACCATACTGCCAAAAGTAATCTACAAACTCAATGCAATTCCCATCAAAATGCCACCATCATTCTTCATAGAACTGGAAAAAGAATTCTAAAATCCATATGGAACCAGAAAGAGATTGCATAGCCAAAGCAGACTAAGCAAAAAGGAAAAATCTGGAGACATCACATTACCTGACTTCAGACTATACTATAGCCACCAAAACAGCATGGTACTGGTATAAAAATAGGCACATATAGCAATGGAACAGAATAGAGAACCCAGAAATAAAGCCAAATACTTACAGCCAACTGATTTTAAACAAAGCAAACAAAAACATAAAGTGGGGAAAGGATACCCTGTTCAACCAATGGTGCTGACACAATTAGAAAGCCACATGTAGGCCAGGTGTGGTGGCTCACCCCTGTAATCCCAGCACTTTAGGAGGCCAAGGTGGGCAGATCACAAGGTCAGGAGATCAAGACCATCCTGGCCAACATGGTGAAACCCCGTCTCTACTAAAAATACCAAAATATTAGCTGGGCGTGGTGGTGCTCACCTGTAGTCCCAGCCACTTGGGAAGCTGAGGCAGGAGAATTGCTTGAACCTAGGAGGCAGAGGTTGCAGTGAGCCAAGATTTCACCATGGCACTACAGCCTGGGCAACAGGTGAGACTCAGTCTCAAAAAAAAAAAAAAAAAGCCGCATATAGAAAAGTGAAACCGGATCCTCATCTCTTACCTTCTATAAAAATCAACCTATCAAAGATGTAAAAATCTAAGACCTGACACCATAAAGATTCTAGAACATCAGGAAAGCCTTTTTAGACATTGGCTTAGGCAAAGACTTCATGACCAAGAACTCAAAAGCAAATACAACAACAGCAAAAATAGATGGGACTTAATGAAAATAAAAAGCTTCTATACAGCAAAAGAGATAATCAGCAGAATTAACAGACAACCCACAGATCGGGAGAAAATCTTAACAGTCTATACATCCGACAAAGAACTAATTCCAGAATCTACAAAGTACTCAAACAAATCAGCAAGAAAAAATTCCATCAAAATTGGGCCAACAACATGAATGTACAATTCTCAAAAGAAGATAAACAAATGGCTAACAAGCATATGGAAGAATGCTCATCATCACTGATTATTGGGGAAATGTAAATCAAAATCATAATTAGATACCACCTCACTCCTGCGAGAATGGTCATAACTAAAAAAGGAAACATATTGGCATGGATGTAGTGAAAAGGGAACACTTTTACACTGTTAGTGGGAATGTAAACTAGTGCAACCACTGTGAAAGACAGTGTAGCGATCCCTTAGAGAACTAAAAGTACATTCTACCACTTGATTCAGCAATCCCACTACTAGGTATCTACCCAGACAAAAATAAATCATTATAAGAAAAATATGCTTGCATATAGATGTTTATAGCAGCACAACTTGTAGCTTCAAAAATATGGAACCAGTCCAAATGCTCATCAATCAACAAGTGGATAAAGAAAATGTGGTATATATGTATGTGCCATGGAATACTAAAAGGAATGAAATAATGGCATTTGCAGCAACCTCGATGGAACTGGAGAATATTATTCTAAATGAAATAACTCAGGAATGGAAAAATAAACATTGTTTGTTCTCATTCATATGTGGGAGCTAAGCTATGAGAATGCAAAAGCATAAGAATGATTCATTGAACTTTGGGGATGTGGCGGAAAGGGTGGGGTGTGGCAAGGGATAAAAGACTACACATTGGTCACAGTACACAGTGCTTGGGTGATGCATGCACCAAAATCTCAGAAATTACCACTAAATAATAATTACCACTATACTATATGTACCATATATATACTATATATGTGATAGATATATGATATAGTGTATCCGTGCTGCTATAGTGTGTGTGTGTGTGTGTATATATATATGTGTGTGTGTGTGTGTGCTGCTATAGTATATATATATATATATATATATATATATATATATATACACACGCTATAGCAGTGAAACTTGCAGCTGTAAAAATATGGAATCAGCCCAAATGCTCATCAATTTGCTGTTTAATTTCAAGTATAAAATATTTGAATGTTTGCATTTAAATCAGAAATAGAGAATCAGATATTGCATATGATATATACATGATATAGTATATATGGTGTATATATAGAATATATAGTATATATTATATATAGTATATATTATATATAATATACTAATATAAAATATATATTATATATACTATTATATATATGTAACTAATATAAATCATTTTAAATCCACAGTTAAGCAAAGAAGAAATTATGCATCATCTTCAAAGTGCAAAAATGAAGCAGTGGCACAAATCCAGAGTTGAGCCTCTGCCGATACACACTGCTTGATTACATTCTAGTCTTCCTTATAAACTAAGTATATTCCCTCCTTTGAGTAATGTGAGAGGACGTTCAGATATTCTACAGTTTTTGAATGAGCATCTATTGCATACCAGGTGCTATTTTGTGTTATTGTATGTGTACCTGTCACAATAACCTTAGGGAACAAAGTGCAGTCCCAGGCAGGGGGAACAGGTGGATTGTAGATCTCTGAATCAAATTCAGACACCACAAATGGCAATTCCTCAGTAGAACTGTGGATAGGAATAAAACACGTCCTTAAAAAAAAAACTTTTTTTCCCTTGGTTTTGGATAAAGAAAAAGATTGTGGAACTGAAAGCAAGTCTTTCTGCACAAAATCATGTTACTCTTCCTGTTGATGTCTTGAAAAAGAGCCTAATTTTTATTTCACAGAGAAAATAGTTAAACACAGTGGCTGGAGTTTTATCTGATGGATCACAGATTTCCTGGGGGACAGGAGTTCACAATCCCAGATACCTTTATTTATGTCACTTCCTCCCCAGCATAATATAAGTAGGATAATGCCTGGGAAATCCTTCGGGACCCAGGCTGTCCAAAATTTCATAGGTAATTGCAAATTTTGAAAACCTCAATGAAAACTGCTGTTTAATTTTAAGTATAAAATATTTGAATGTTTGCATTTAAATCAGAAATAGAAAATCAGATATTGCATTAGACTGCTAGCAGACTAAGTTCCCGACAAGCCTGGAGGTTGCACACTGTCTACCCATATATTTGGAGCCCTGGGCAGTGGGGCAACATTTCTGGGTCACACAATTCCCACTTGGACCCTTGTACCATCTGCTTTTCCTGGGCTGCTTCCCAGTAAGTGCCTCAACAGAAACGTTGTCTGTGTGCTACAACCACTATTGGTTCCTTTTCCTCTCTTGACAGGTGTGAGAATGTCTCTATCCCTTCCAGAGTCCCATAGAGTCTTAGCTTTTTCTGCTCTTATAACAGAATACCACAGACTGGGTGGTATTTTATAAATAAAAGAGATTTGTTTGGTTTATGGTTCTGGAGGTTGGAAAGTCGAAGATTGAGGGGTCACATGTGGTGACTGCCTTCTTGCTGTGTTATAACATGGCAGAAAGCAATACATGGTGACGACAGAGTACATGAGAGGGTGAGAGCATGCAAGACAGAGAGAAAATGAGGCAGAACTTAGCTTTTTACCAGGATCCCATTCCCTTGATAACTAACCAAGTCCCACTATAATGGCATTAATTTATTTTGGAGGGCAACAGCCTTCATGACCTAATCCCCTCTTAAAAAGCCCACCTATTAACACCATCACAATAGAAACAAAATTTGAACATGAGTTTTGGAGGGATATTCAAACCATAGCACATGGCTTCTGAGACCCATCTAGGACTTTTGAATAAAGAGGAAGTTGTCAGGATTGTTTTACAAAGGAAGAAAAACATGCAAATGTTGAGTTACATTCTGCTTGGTTCTAAATGAGCCCAGTAGCCTTTTCTGGGAGTTTTAAGTCAGTGATATTTAATACCTTGTATTATATTAAAACAAAGGAATGACCTGAAAGAATAGCAGGGAAAAGACGGAAGAAATGGGGGTGGGCGGCAAAGCATCTGCTGCAATACAAGAAATGGGCTTGACATATCTGGGACCTAAGAAAGTGTTTTGGCTTCCTTGGCACCTCACTCAGGGTTGCTCTTCAGAAGTTCTCTCTTCTCACCAGGTCAGAGTCTCGAAAATATTCTGTCACTTCATTTGTCCCTCACATGACTGATTCTCACTTACTTTTCCTTAATCTGGG
This sequence comes from Cacajao melanocephalus, assembly GCA_963573385.1. NCBI lineage: Eukaryota > Metazoa > Chordata > Mammalia > Primates > Pitheciidae > Cacajao > Cacajao melanocephalus. The sequence goes on along the minus strand of CAUYLG010066118.1, from coordinate 7,873 downwards.
AAAAAAATGGAAATTCTTCTAAGAACTGGAGTAAGGACTCTTCAAGGGAGAAGGGCACTGACAAACAGATTTTTATTTAAAAATAGAAAAGAAAACTGTGAAGTCAGTGTTTTTCAATCTTCTTTTCATTGTTCTATTTTTTGTCCCACACAAGAGCCATGTTAGACAGTTTCTTCCTTGTCACTCTTTCCTCATAAGATGTTTTAATACCACAGGTATTCTGTACATCTGTTTAAGTTCAATGGCCCAATAAACCATTGTAATATCTAAATTTTTGATCATCCCCCTAGATATAATTTTTTTTCCCATGAGGGCATATTGCCCTACCAACATTGCATGAATTAAGTGAATAGCTCTGCTTTCAGTATGTCATGATTAATGTGCAATAGTAAAGAGAACACTCAATTTATAGTCACTCAATTTATAGAACACCCAATTTACAATCCTGTGGAGGATTACAGCACCAACTTTATCCCATACTCTGTTATTTTAGAAACATTATTCAATTTCCTTGAATGTCAATTTCCTTACATATAAAATGAGGTTAACCATAAGATAATAAGCAAACAAACAAACAGAACAGAAGATATCTTATTTGCCTCCATCACAGAGTTGTCCATGAGAGTGACTTGTCCTGAGATAAGTCACCTTATCAAGTCCCAACTCACCACAAACGCCTCTAAACTCTTTCTTCACAAGACCAGAGTCTTTCTATTATTAACACAGAAAGAACCTCAAGTGTTTGCACAGTAGAAATAAGAATGTGGCAATGAGCTCTGCTGTTTCAGTTAAACAAACAACCAGATAAGTTTCTTTAGTGGAGAGTTTGTCTAAACATAAAGGAGAACTCACCCTTTATGGAAAAAAAGATCACAAAGGAAAATCTTGGAATATTTTCTCCTGAGAAACTCTAAAAACAATATCAAGCATTGCTTGACTTCAGTGAATTACTTGCAATCAAGACTGGATGAGGTGATGGCAAACCATTTCTCTAACATTTAATTCATTGCTTTTCTATAAAGAACCTAATTATTAATAGGTAATCCAAGACTTCTATGTCAACTTTGTAAATCTAAAGTAGGAAACTGACACAAAATTAATATAGAAAGTTTATTTGGGCCAAAGTTGAGAACTGCAGCCCAGGAAACTTGAGGAAGTGTTCTGGAGAACAAAAGGAGGCTTGAGTTTTTAAAGAAAAAAAGGATGAATTCGGAGGGGAGCAATTACAAAAGCTGTCTGCCAGAAATTCTCGTTACTTCACAGAAATAACATTGGTTGGTGATTGGCTATACATTATTGAGCTATAAGGCGTCAGTTATGGTTTCCAGCATGGGGCATTGTTAGGTTAATGTACATCTGTGGGTGGTGACACTCCGTCCGTCCGTTAAGAGTGCACATAGGAGGCAGCTTTGAAATGATTACTTAGCTCAAAAAAGGGCGGGACATGAATCACATTTCAATGCCTCTCTGGACTTGATAATTTAAAGGAGTCACATTTTCCTCAGTTAAGTTTCTTTTCTTTCTCAATTTTTGTTTCTAATCCTAGCTTGTTAAGTCCAACATCTATATATTGGTTTTATAATTAAATTAAATGCGTTTATTTTTCAGCCCTTCACAACTTCTAAAATACACAGTTGGTTGAAAAATAATAATACATCTAACATTTGTTGAGCACATGGTATATGCCAGGGCCTGGACTAGTATTACAGTCATGGTTTCCAGGACCTATGGTAACCAGTAGCGTTAATATTATACACCCTGTCAGTTACCCATTGAACAACAATCATTTTATTTCCTCTCACTTCTGTGGGTCAGCATTTGGTCTGAGCTTAGCTGGGCAGTTCTGCTGCTGCTCTGGATTGGGGCTGCTCATGTGACCTCTGTTCATGGTTGGGTTGGCTAGGGGCTGGTTGATCTATTTTCTGCTCCACATGGTCCGTCTTTCTCCAGGGCATCAGCCTGGGCTGGTTCTCTCATATGCAGCATTTCAAGAGGTCAAGCATAGAGTGGCATTGTAACCAAATTCAGGTCCTGGCCACTTGTTGCCTGAAAACCAAAATCTCAAGGGACAAGCTTTGGTGAAAGGAAAGTTAGCTTTATTTGAGAAGCCTGCAACTCAGGGGAGCCAGTGAGCTAGCAGCATTCAAAGACCAGCTCTCCAACTTGGGGAGATCGGGAGTTTTTAAGGAAAATTGGGGTTTTAAGGAGAAATCCCTCTTGATCAGGGGTTTTTAAGGAAACCTGGGAGAATGATCATGAAAACATTCTTGTGAAATGTGCGCAATCTCAGGTGAGCAGTTAATCACTACTTGTTTGGTCAATTTTTGTGGCCTTCTTAAGGTGCTGTCAGCCTGTTCTTATCTGGCCCATCAGCCCAGTACCAGAGTTGCTGATTGGCATATTTTCTTTTATCTCTTTTGAAGATTCTATTTTCCTGAGGTAGTTTTTAGTGAATATTCAACAAGCTCAAGTAAAGCAATAATTATAATCAAGTAAGCAAGCTTTTATCTAACATGAAGTCAGTAGTGTTATACAGCACAGCTTCCTGAGACCTAGACTCAGAAATAAGCATCACTTCCACAACATTCTACTGTTCAACACACGTGGTGAGGCCAGCCCAGATTCAGGGAGTGTGGAAATAGAGTCCACCTCTTCGTAGGAGGAGCTGCCAAGAATTTGTGGCCATTTTAAAACTGCTACCTACAGATGAGCAACCTGGGACTCAGGGATGATGTAAGATGTCCAAGATCTTGCAGCCAGCAAAGAAGTAGCAAGGTTGAGCTGTGACCTGAAGATATTTCTGATTCCAAAGTCTACACTGTTTTAACTACATAGCATTGCATTCGATTATACTCATCTGAATTTCTCAAAGCCCTTGTTAGGGGCTGAATTGTGTCCCAGCTGTGCTTCCTCTTCCCCAGCCAAACTCATGTGTTGGAATCTGAACTCTCAGTACTTCAGAATGTGACTGTCTCTGGAGACAGGCCCTTTAAAGAGGTGACTAAGTGAAAACGAACCTATCAGGGTGGGCTCTAATCCAGTTTTACCAGCATCCTTGTAAGAAGAGGGAATTGGGACGCAGACAACATGCAGAGGCAAGGCCATGTGAAGACAGAGGGAGAAGATGGCCATCTACAAGCCAAGGAGAGAGGCTTCAGAAGAAACCAATCCTGTGGACACCTTGATCTTGGATTCCTAGGCTCCGCAATTGTGAAAAAATAAATTTCAGTTGTTTCAGTCACCCAGTCTGGTCCTTTGTTTTGGTGAACATACACCAACCTGTTTTTTTCTTTTTTTTCATTAGAAGTGTCAAGACTGTGCTATTTATTATTTATTTTGAGAAATCTCCTAGTAATTTTGTTTTACATTCAATGTCTTCAACTTAGCACAATGAAGGGACAGAGTAAGGAAATAAAACTTGTACCAATTTTATACACGCAGTAACCCAAACAGAAGAAAAAATTCTTATTGCTGAAATTTAAATGAGCTCTTAGTTTTAGAGGTAAGTCAGACAGTTATATTTGGGGTGTCAACATGTCTTCCAAGTGTTGCTTGTATTTGATTATCTTACTATGGAGCAGTAAATCAGGCTAGCTCCAAACAGAAGTGAAACTTTAGGCAATGCTTAGCTCTCTGACTTGACTCTGAGCTGAGGCTGAGTGGTGGGCCCATTCACAAATGGAAACTGCTGGGGGCAGGGCTGTCATAGGGCCTGCAGATTTGGTACAGTCATCTCACGTCTTGCAAGCTATAAAGAGATGCACTGTCTGCAAATCCGAAAAGTAGGATGAGGAGTAGTTTCTGAAAAGAGCTTGATGTTATGGGATTTTTTACTTTGTAGAAGAAGAAGTAACTGAGCACAGTGAAACTTAGACTTGCACAGACCTGTTATGCTCTATGTTCTATCACTTTAAAAGTTTTCTACCTTTGAAATTTTGGGCAAATTAATCCCTCTAGTTCTCAGTTGCCTCATCTTCAATAGGCAAACATAATTCATAGAGGATTGTTGTGAGCATGAAATAATTTAACTACCATGTATAGTCCATGTCATTAAGTAGATACTTATCACACAGTAATTATGAGTAGAAGTAAATTAAGTTGAATTTTACTTTCCATGGGTAGCTTATGTTGCCATATGGAGCCAACCGTGATGTTATTTGTTCATTCATTTATTTGTTATTTCATGTTATTTGTTCTTTCATTTATTCAGCAAATATTTGTGGTGCCACATCTGGTTGCTTTCTCCTATGCTAGATGCTGGGAATACGGGAATACAGCAGACAGGATGTGTGGTTTCAGCAAGTGTGAAGTCTAATTTCCTAACTACTGGTCCTCAAGGTATACTCTGAGGACCAGTAGCATTGACATCACCAAGGAGCTTGTTAAAAAGACAGAATCTCAGATTCCACCCCAGACCTACTGAATTTGATCTGCATTTTAGCAAGTTCCTCCAGGTGATGTGTGAGCACCTTGATGTTTGAGAAGTGTTGCTCTACTGAACCTGAAGTCTGTGACATTTTACTTGATTTGGCACCTAAAGGTTTCTTGAAATTAGCCAGGCATGGTGGCGCGCACCTGTAGTCCCAGCTACTTGGGAGGCTGAGGCAGAAGAATCGCTCGAACCTGGGAGGCAGAGGTTGCAGTTTGCCGAGATCGCGCCATTGCACTCCAGCCTGGTGACAGAGAGAGACTCTGTCTAAAAAAAAAAAATAGTCTTGCCTTATAGAGGGTTTCAAATCCAAAACATAGAACTGAAAATGTAGAGATAATAAGTTAGAAAGAGTTTGGTTTTAAGCACTTCAATCTAGCAGAAGGAAATCAAGGAAGACCTATAGGCTAAAGAATTAAAGAGAAAAATTTAGAAAGGGCATCCATAGTCTCTCTTGTCCCCAGTTTGCACAGCTGTGGAGGATATGGTGCAAGCTTTGACATTACCAATCCCGTTTTATCCCCACCATTGCCAGACTTACTTTATTTGTGGGATTATTGCTGAATGAAATATATAGTTAGAATACTTTCCATGCTGGACATAGGACGAACGTTTGCTTGTTGAATGTGCCCATGCTTAGGTCCTCTTAAAAGATTTTTTCAGTATGTGAATTAAGTCATTGGAAGAAGGCCCTCATATTTACCAAGAACACAAGTCTGAGAGAGTGTGGCAGAGACAACTAGTTGTCTCCTAGTACCTGTTTTTGACCTCTTACTTAATAATGAAATTATTCTTTCTAGCCGGACACATAGCTGCCTAGAATAGAGATTGCAATTTTCAGCTTCCTTTGTTTCTGGGTGTGGCCATGTGGCCAAGCTCTAACTCATAGTCTTGAGGAAGGTCACCTTAAATGGACTGCAGATGGCCTTGTTGGCTTTTTATGGCATCCTGTTGGCTGGAAAACGAATGTGATAGCTGGAGCTCTGGACTTCATCTTGGACTATGAGGTGGAAGAGGTGTTTAGGTTGATGGAACCTGGTCATCAGGGTAGCTGATGATAACAGTCGTCACTCTAGTCCTGAAGTGCCTTCCTGTGGTCTTTGTCCACATATGATAGAAATACATTTCTGTCTTGTTTAAGTTATGGTATTTAAGTGTTGCATCGACCCTAATCCTAGCGAATCCCTGCTTGCTTATACATTAAATAATGAAATAAAGATTTAAAATTATTGATGGGCTGAGATAATAGTCCAAACTGTTGTGAAATAAAGTGAACCAAAATGTGGATATCAACATTTTTGTCAAAAACATTACCAAGTAGGCCAGGCATGGTGGCTCATGCCCCTAATCCTAGCACTTTGGGAGACCGAGGTGAGAGGACCACCTGAGGTCAGGAGTTCAAGACCAGCCTGACCAACATGGTGAAACCCTGTCTCTATTAAAAATACAAAAAATTAGCTGGGCATAATGGTGGGTGCCTGTAATCCCAGCTACTCTGGAGGCTGAGGGAGGAGAATCATTTGAACCCAGGAGGCTGAGGCAGCAGTGAGCTGAGATAGCACCACTGCACTCCAGCCTGGGTGACAGAGCAAGACTCCATTTCAAAAACAAAACAAAAAGAAAAAGAAAAAAAAATTACCAAATGTAAATTGAGGAAAACTGGCTAAATAGTACTTTATACATAAAAGATGTATGTGTTGGCGGGGGGTGGTGTCGGGAGGGAAGAGTTGGCAGACAACTTTCATATGAGTAAACAGTGTAATGAGGCTGTTATTTAAAACAAATACCATGTTAGCCTGAGTTAAATTTCATGAGAGAAGCGAAGACTTTCAGTTCTCTGCCTCAGCACAGCACATCTGGAATAGTGTGTTCCTTTTTGAGCTCCAGATTGTTCAGAGGGATAGTGACAAAATAGAGAGTGTCTGGAAAGCAGGCAAGATAGCTAAGGGTGTCATATGGTTTGGATATTTGTCCCCCTAAATCGCATATTGAAATTGAAATTCCCAGTATTGGAGGTGGAGCCTGCTGGGAGGGGTTTGGGTAATTCTCTCATGAATGGCTTGCTGCTGTCCTCACCATAATGAGTGAGTTTTTGCAGGATCTGGCTGTTTAAAGTGTGTGGCACGTCCCTTGCCCTCTTGCTCCCACTCTCACCGTATGAGACACCTGCTCTCCTTTTGCCTTCTGCCGTGATGAAAAGCTCCCCGAGGCCCCCTAAAAGCTGAGTAGATGCCAATGCCATGCTTCCTGTGCAGCTTGCAGAACTGTGAGCTGATTAAACCTCTTTTCTTTATAAATTACTCAATCTCAGGTATTCCCTTAGAGCAATGCAAGAATGTCCTACGACAGGGTCTGTAAAGCATATCACAGTCAACAGAAGGGACTTTAAAGTCTTAGCCTGGAGAGGAGATGATACATTGGAGACATAGTAGTTACCTTCAAATATTCAAAGTGTTGTCACATGGAAGATGGAGTAATTGCTTTTTTGCCTTTCAGAGGGCATACTGACGACCAAAGGCCCTAGAGACAAAATTCTTCTCTATATAAGAAATAATTGTTCAATATCTAAAGCTGTCTCAAATGAGAATGTGTGGCTTTGTTAAGTCTGGTCATCCTCAAATCATCACAAGTGCTCAACTGTATTTGGTGCATTCTATGGGGCAGCTGCTTTGATGTGTTACCTCATTTAATACTCAGAAACCATGAGGTAGACTCTATTTTTATCTGTTTTACAAATTTGAAAGTTGAGGCTTGGAAGCATTGAGTAACCTTTTCAATACCATCTGGCTGATGAAAGCCAGAGCCAGGCTTTGATTCTGCTTTGCTTCCCCATGTGGCCCACCTGTGACCATGGTTTGGTGCAGGCTGGATACAAGGGTTGGGGGGTTAGCTGGTGGGGCTATAAAACAGATTCTTGAATTAAGCCACATATAGTAAAGTCCTTCATTTCTTTATTTTGAAAGCATCTCCTTAAGTCTAGTAATAGTAATGAGACTGTGTGGAACAGCAAGAAAAAACCCACCTGGCTTGTCTAGGACTTTGGAGGTAAAAAGGGAAAAGCATGAAACAAGTAGGGAAATGGGTCAGAACACCTACGTGGGAATCTTGAATCTTCTGCTTCCTAACTATAGTTTGGAACAGGACATGTAGTCTGAGTGAACCTCAGTTTCTTTTCTTTTCTTTTTTTTTTTTTTAGAAAGAAAGAAAAAGAGAGAAAAGAAAGAAAGAGTGAAAGAAAGAAAAAAAAAGAATGCAAGAGAGAAAGAAAGAGGAAGAGAAAGAGGGAGAGAGAACGAGATTCTTGTTCTATTGCCCAGGCTAGAATGCAGTCTAAAAATGGGTATTAAAAACCTCTTTTATGCCAATAATTGTGCTCAACAATGGAGACAGGAAGGAATAAGGGATGAAAATAACAAACAAGCAGCCAACCAATATTTTATTTAA
>CAUYLG010066114.1:0-40844 GCA_963573385.1 Cacajao melanocephalus | reverse complement strand
ACATATACACATATATATACACATATTATATATGTATATATACACATATACACATATATATACACATATTATATATATGTATATATATACACATATTATATATGTATATATATACATATACACATATACACATATATACTTTTTAAAAGTAAAATAAATACTTGAGTGAAACATCAGGGTAATAATTATTAATGATTAAGAATGCTATTTTAAAAAGATATTTCATATGAACAAATCTTAGGTAGAAAAATACAAATTCATTTTAGTCTATATAAGTATCAGAACTGGAAAGAAAACAAGTACTGAACATGCATTTTGTATGCAACAAATTATCCTTTGATATTGACCAAGGAATTAACAAAACCCAAGAAAATACATAAGAGAGAAAATAAATGCCTTTTTAAAAATATATAAACCAGCAAAAGTTATAATTATTTACATTTTCTTTCTGTGAAGTTTGATATAGAGTTATAAGAAATTAAGGTTTAGGCAGTTTTCTAAAACATTTTTTAAGATATATTTGATTTCACAAAAACAAAAAGGGTATAATAAGCAGAAATAACAAGGATATAATCAGCAGAAATAACTTTTGGTTTCATGTAAATGTTCTGAAGCTAAAAGTAAAACTTCTTCAGAAAAATGTTGACATTTTCCCCTTGAGAATTGTCAAATACTGGCAGCTATGCTAATCCCATATTCTTTTACCTTTAGTAAGTCGCATATTGTTTCAAACTCTTAAAGTAATGCATACAAATCTTGCTTATTTTGCTACTTAGATCTCTGAAAAGGAAAAGTAGCTTATAAAGATTTCTGTTTCTTAAAGAAATACTTCATCTAGTTTGATGTCAAAATCAGGTAGCTTATAGTGATGTACTCTAATCTCAGTCATCAAGAAGAATAAAATGTCACTTTTGCTTTACCAGTTGGAATTGTCCCAGACTTCCAAGTTCCTTTATGAAAGTCAGAATTGAGTTAATTTCTTCTAAGGACAGACACTGATTTAGTTCCTTTTGATAGTTTTCACCCTGTATTGGTCGGGGGGAGAAAACTTAAGCAATTGTTAAAAAGTCAAACCATGTTCAGCCCAATTACCTCCCATTTCTTAAGCAACTTCAACTTGTCACGGTGGTGTCTGAATATAAGAAAACTTCATATTTGACATGGAGGTCCTGGATAAAATAGCTCAATGATACTTCGGTAGTGAGGTTGGGGAGATGTTAACATGTAATAAAAATCAATCCATGTTATTTTAAAACACTATGCTCTATTCATTGGCATTCACCCTAATATGACAATAGTTGTGGATGCTTAAACAAAATTAGCATTATAACTCAAGTCCTCTGATGTCAATCTGGAGCACTCACTGCTCTTCTAGACTACCTCCAAAAAGTTCTAACATTCCTTTCAAAGTACTCTATAATACATGTAACGAACCTGCACATGTACCCTCTGAACTTATAAATTGAAAGGAAAAATCAAAAAATAAAAAAGTATTCTATAGTATATAATACGTATTATTCATAATATCCACAACATTTCATAATCCCAGCACTTTGGGAGGCCAAGGCAGGTGGATCATGAGGTCAGGAATTCGAGACCAGCCTGGCCAATATGGGGAAACTCATCTCTACTAAAAATACAAAAATCAATTGGGTGTTGTGGTGACATGTGCCTGTCGTCCCAGCTACTCAGGAGGCTGAGGCAGAAGAATCACTTGAACCCAGGAGATGGAGGTTGCAGTGAGCTGAGAGGGTGCCACTGCACTCCAGCCTGGGCAGCAGAGCAAGACTCTGTCTCAAGAAGAAAAGAAAAGAAAAGAAAAGAAAAGAAAAGAAAAGAAAAGAAAAGAAAAGAAAAGAAAAGAAAAGAAAAAGAAAAAGAAAGAGAGAAAGAAGGAAAAGAAAGAAATTATGAACACTTTACTTAATTTTCAACCCATAATTTCATCATAATCAGTCACTTGCATACTTAGTTGACATAAAAATAATATTGATCCTGAGGTGAGAAAAAAATTAGGAAGTGTGATATAATAGATGCCAATTAATTTCAAGTGAATTATTAAGTTGCTGAAATTGCACAATAAAAAGAATCCCACCTTCTAAGGAATGACTTGAAAAAATACTTATCAGTACACAAATATGCACTTACCTTGAATACATCTGATCTATAAAGTCTCTGAAATATCTCAGAAAACATGGAAAGTGACGATTCATTAGAAAAGAGAAAATTGAAAGTGTCATTTAAAAGGAATTCTTCTGTATTTTGGTCCTCAAAATCCATATTATCATTATCTTGAAAATTTAAATGCTCATGCACCTTTGAAAGAACAAAAGCACAGCAAATATTATTCATTGATTTACTTTTAAGACAATGGAATTACTTCTAAGATATGATTTATTTCCTGTTGGATTATAGATCAGAACTGACATCTAGTGGTCCTTTTGGAGGTCAACAGTTTTATAAACGTGAGTAATGTCTTTTTAAAGATACAATTTAAAAACAATTATTTAATGTACAGTATAAGAAATTTAACTAATATATTATAAAGTCACATTAGCTTACCTTAATACCCTTTAGAGTGGAAGAATATGCTTTCATTTAAGATGGTATATAACGTTTTTTTCCGAACAGATTTTAAAAAGCATAATACAAACTATTAAATATGCATGCAAAATAATGAAAAAATGACTATTAAAAAGTGTCAATAAAGTTTTAAATTTTTATGTATAAATCTTGGAACTATTTAACTAAATGTCTGAACCACCTATACTGTAATTGGTTTGCCAGTATAATAGTTTGAAAACATGTAAATGTTATACGAAGTTGAATTCTAGTTACACACAATTTTATTTTGCCCTTCTTCCTTTTTTCCCACCCCATATCCCAAGGTATGACTTTCTATAGACTAATTTAATCAATTATTTTTTATCTTTTTGCCACTAAGGGCTATGTTAGAGGAAAAAAATATATTGGGGAAGATGATCTGAATGAGTGCATTTAACATGAGAAGAAGGAAAAGAATCAAAATGTACAAAAACACTTCACTCTACATGTATCTATAACAAAAAAATTTTTCAAAAATTCCCATTGCTTTTAAAATTAAATATAAGCCAATTTTAAACTAAATATCTATATGTGAAAAATAAAAGTTATCTTTTTATAACCTCATGTAAATATACCAGATAATCTGTTACTTTCTATTATTTGTACTTCCTGGTCTCTCCATTAATGCATACTTGACTTCATTCCACATTTATTTCACAAATAGTACTTGAACCATAGAAAAATTCTTGTTTGTTTTACAGAGACACATAGGCAGGATTGGACTCATAGATTCTCCATATACTAGTTAATTCTCTGAACCACAGTGAATATAAGCCTACAGTGACTTTTGCAAATTGCTATTTATTGATTGGTTACTATGAGTGAAAATAACAACACACACGCTGATCTTTCACCACAAGGAAGAAACTCACACCACTCATGAGGCCTTTGGTATACTCACCTGGAGTACTACAGGGTATGTGAAACTGCCGTAACCAATATCAAAAGTTAGAAGCTGAAAACAGAATCTGCATCTAAAATGAAAACACAAGGCAATATAAAACTAAAGACACATGCACACGTATGCTTATTGCAGCACTATTTATAATAGCAAAGACTTGGAACCCAACCCACATGTTCATCAATGATAGATGGGATAAAGAAAATATGGCACACGTATACCATGCAATACTATGCAGCCATACAAAAGAATGAGTTTGTGTCCTTTGCAGGGACACAGATGAAGGTGGAAACCATCATTCCCAGCAAACTTACATAGGAACAGAAAACCAAACACTGCATGTTCTCATTCATAACTGGGAGTTGAACAATGGGAACACATGGACACAGGGAGGGGAACATCACACACTGGGGCCTGTTGGCGGGGGTGGGGGGGGGCAAGAGGAGTGAGAGCATTAGGACAAATACCTAATGCATGTGGGGCTTAAAACCTAGATGATGGATTGACATGTGTAGCAAACCACCATGACACAGGTATACCTATGTAATAAACCTGCATGTTCTTCACAGGTATCTCAGAACTTAAAGTAAAATAATAATAATAAACTATGTTTTCTTTGGTATTTACTCTTATTTAGTATCATATTAATAATTATGTAGTTAAATTTCAACATGTCTACTAATTAAAAAGAACAGTGGCTTGGATAATGTAAAATTACATGTGATTAATTTTTGGATTTGGATTCTGTTTTATTTCTTGCAGAAAATAAAAAAAATTACACCAAAATATTCATAACACATTAAACTAAGCAATAAAGTTATTCCATGGAAACCTAAATATGAAGAAGAAAACTCACCTACTCCTACATGCTAGGCACTTATTCACATCTAAGTTATGATAAGGTTTAAATTGATGTGCTTCTCTTACTTTTCAACATATAGATTTAACATTTCCTTAGAACAAAGGCAGTAAGTTACATTCAAGTAAATAGATATGCGAATAGGAGTTAATGAATTTTCTAAATAAAGTTTTTCATTTTCTCCTCTGCATTATAAAATCAGTGGGATATTTGAGAACAAAATTTATTATGTATAAGCAAAATCACACCTAGTCAATGCTAAGGATTTGTGATAGAAATAGTTGCGCTCGAAAAAAAAACCTGCAATTTAAAGATTAACCTCTAAAATGTGTACTTTACTTCTTATTACCACTAGTTAGATACTATTGAGTCTGTTATGTGTTCTAAGGTTTTGGGATCTGTAAATATGGCCAAATATGTTTAGAAGATTAGATTTGTATATTGACATAAAATTTTCCAAGTACCACCTATTTATGATAATTAAGATATATTTCCACCAACAAGTTTTAGAAGATAGGTTTCTTTCTTTCTTTTCTTTTCTTTTTTTAAATTAAAATTTGTTTTTACCTATGAAAGGTCTTTGGCCCCAGAGTAGATGTTTCACTGAACACTTCAGCTGCTAGCAGGAGTTTGCCAATTGCTTCCTTCATAATATCAAAAGCCTGATGAGGTGAACTGGCTCTCAGGAATGTCTCAAAAAATGTTTGCAGCTGTGAACAAAGTAAAGGATTCATGTGTTAAAATAACAGCCTCAATTTGTCTATCATTTCCAAGGTCACCAATTTGAAGGATTCTTCTAGGTTATCTCTACTTGTCACACCCAAAAAACTCCCCTAAATCAGAAAGTTTGGTAATCTAAGATATAGGCATACTGAAAGAGAAAGGGGGTGGGGTGGGGAGTTGGGGAGAGATAACATGGGGAGAAATGCCAGGTATAGGTGATGGGGAGGAAGGCAGCAAATCACACTGCCATGTGTGTAACTATGCAACAATCTTGCATGTTCTTCACATGTACCCCAAAACCTAAAACGCAATAAAAAATAAATAAATAAATATCTTGTAATTTAAATTTCTTTAGAAATGCGTACTCCATTTTATTTTCCTCATTTCACAGCATCTAATCACTGAAAATGCAAGTCTTGTCATCAGAACTCCAATGTTTAATTAGTAACTCTATTAACTAGGTGAGCTGGACTTGCCACTCACTTCTCCGAATCTTTGTGTCCTTTTCTTTAAATTGGGATTAATATCTACCAACAAGAGAGATGTGAAGCCAAATTGAAGAACATGTATTTGTAAGCCCTGTCAAAGTATGAAATTCAAATGTTAGTTTTTTATTATTATCCATTTTCTGTGCATATTGGAACAAAACTAAATGTATCAAAGTTGCTTCTTCCTCATGTCATTATTCTGTGCAAGATCTAGCCATTCAGAGAAGACTCTGAGAGAATTCCAGTGTCCTGCTGTTTTAATAATTAATTATTTCATGTGGATAGAGGGTATAAGGCAGTATTACAAAAAAAAAAAGGGGGGGAAGGAAGCTGAATTGTGTCAGCTTAAAAACACAATTGCTAGTATCACAAATAGCTGGTTTTATTTGCTTAAATATTAAAATGATAAAAATAAAACTTCTTGAGAATGCTTCACATAAAGTTTGAGTATTTTTTAAAGTATAAAAGAATCTCATATTGATTCATAAACTTTCTCTGTATAAACACACTCTTTTAAAAATGAAGAACAAAAAATATTTTTTGAAAAAACATGCAGCAGGTATTCTATTAATGTTTTTTGGAAAAACAGACTAAAATCTATCCAGACTACACAGGATTGCAAAATGAAAAACTTTTGTTGCTGTGATAAAGAAGGACAAATATTGGCCTGAATTGCCTGTGGAAATTGGTAAATGTGTCTTCTCAATGCAAGCAAAATTCCCTCAAGATAAACAAATACTGGCTTCATAAACTTTTCCAGTTGAAAAACAGAAACCTAATAAGATTACACATACAGACGCTAAGAATGCATCATTAGTATTTGGCAATTGGGATGTTTTTCCATTTTACTTAGGAAAATAAATGTAATAATTGTATGATTAAAAGAAAACAAATTATTGCTAACACTAAAAATGTTAACACCCTGGATTCAAAACAGAGTAACATTATGTTTTTCCCAGTATGAATAACTCATCATATTTCACTAATTTCACCATATTATGTACAAAGGGTTATTTGTGATATTGTTGCATTTTCTTATTTCATTGTTATCTGAATATCATAGAGGTTAAGGCGAATAATATATGAAAGTTGGAAATGTCTATGTAGCAGATGAGACAAATAAGATTATCAGATTATATCTCCATGAGGAAGAATAATTAGTAAATTAATGTCTTAGAGTTGCACTTATTTCTCTAAAATGAAAATGATTATTTCTTAATTTCTGACTGTAACAGTAAGCATTTAAATATGGAATGCCATTCAATTCAACTTTTAGTGAGAACTCTAGCCTTTAGAAAGCCCTGTATTCTTTGTTGTGGGGGACAAGTTGCATAGAGTCTACCTCTGTAGACTCTAGAGGTAAAAAGATCCAGGTTTAACTTTGGTTTTGTGCCAAAGTTGTGAGACCTTGTGGGATTAATAACAGTACCTACTTTATAGAGGTATTGCTGAGAGTAAATGAGAGAATGTATGTAAGGAATTCCACCACTCAGCACATCCATATTCAGTATATGTCAGCTCCTTTTATTTTTTTATTAATTTAAACAAGACAGCTGGACATGGTGGCTCACATCTGCAATCCCAGCACTTCAGGTAGCCAAGGTGGGCGGATCGTCCAAGGTCAGGAGTTCAAGACCAGCCTGGCCAACATGGAGAAACCCCATCTCTACTAAAAATACAAAAATTAATTGGGAATGGCGGTGCACACCTGTAATCCTAGCTACCCGGGAGGCTGAGGCAGGACAATCACTTGAACCCAAGAGGCCGAGGTTGCAGTAAGTAAGCCAAGATCATGCCAATGCACTGCAGCCTGAGTGACAGAGCAGGACTCTGTCAAAAAAAAAAAAGTTCTAGGAACAAAGCTGCTCTAAAAAAATAAAGTCTTCTAAGAAAACAAAACAAAGAAAAAGAAGTCCACAGCCACATAAAGGAGATTTCAATTAAAGTGGTTGTGGCACCTAGACTCTCCTAATCCAATTCAGATTTGTAATACCAACCAAAGAAGAACATTTTAAAAATATAAGACTTTCAATTTAAATGTTTTTAAAGAAAGTGAATAAAGGGGTATATATGATAATTGAACAGACCCTTCCATGGGTGTACCTCCCAACAAAAATGAAAAAGTAGAAACGGGGACCCAAATAACTGATCTTTCTCCCATTTCTCTAGGAACTCAGCCTGCTGAGAGGTCTAACATCAACCAGCAATCATGAAAGCAGAATTAGAACATAACTGCATTTCTAACCAGAATTGTGAAGAAAGAAGAAAGAAAATGACCCTCAAAAAAGCAAGACTCAGAAAGGAGCTACTTTTCTTTTTGTATTATTTCCATTCCCAATTTTGTGTCTGCATTCCTTTCTCTCTCATTGCATGCATTTCAGTTTATGTAAGCCCTTCAATTAAAAAAAAAAATCCAGAGGAGTGTGATTTCCTCTTTTTAATTCATTTAACATAGTGGAAAGCAAACTACATATGCCAAAAATGAAAGCAGGATCATACAAGTGCTTAATACATATTTTTTAAAAATCATAAACTTTAAAAGTCTCCCAAAGAAGCCACAGATTTTATCAGTTCTTTAACTAACTCACTTAGACTGAGTGAATCACTTTTTTGAGTGTCTGGTTACACTGCAATTTGTTACTCTAATTGTATTTCCTCGGTCATATTACATGAGTTCTGTGAATCTCAGTGCAAAATGACAGAACTATGCTCAATGATCTCACGAGATAATTTCAAATCTGAAATTATCTGATGTTAATTCCATTCAAATGCCGCTGGACCTGAACTATTTCACCCAGGCACTTCTTAACTCACAAATACCTGAAGGCTCACCTTCACCTTTGTTGCTTATTTAGAAGAGTCAAGCCATGAACTCAAATACTAAAGAGACTCCTTCTCCATATCAACACTTCTAATCAATGTTTTAGAATTAAATAAATGTGAGAATGTAAGTTCGCAAGGAAATCGGTACATTGGCAGTAAAATAAAAATGAATAAAAGAACATCTTGAAACTTTTAACATGACATGAAACTTTTTATAAACTATAAATTTTCTTCCTTCAGTGTAAAAATGAAATACAAATTTAGTGCAAAACAAATTATATGGAGAATGACCTTGTAAGATCCTGGTCATAAAACCAGTCAGCCAACGCACCACCATTTGTGTGTACTTGTGTAAAATTCAAGCAATAACTAGTAAGGTATTTACATTTTTACAACATTGATCCATTCAAGCAACTTATTCAGATATAAGTGGGTGAACTAAAATTATCAATTAATTAAAAATGGAAGGACAAGAGCAACAGAGTGAACTTAAAAGTATATAGAAAAACTTCGATCATGTCTGATATCTTAAAATACTTCCAAGGTGACCTTGTTATCCACTTCATTCCACCACATATTTTACAGCTCCTCCCATGTTATGTTCTGGGTTCCACCTCATTATTTCTCTCCAACCTCCCATAAGACCTTGCTTGGGTGAACTGATCTCTATGTCAATGTGTCATTTGTTTCGTGTTAAACTTGCCGACCTTCTTGTCTGCTCTTTCTGCTAGACTGTGAGCTTTTTATTTTTATTTTTTGGTCAGAAACTGTCCCATTTTATCTTCTGGATTTCAGTGCCTAATGCCAAGTAAGTATTCAGTAAATACTGTTGAGTAAACAAACCTATGACATTACAGAAACCGCAGATACCTTGATAAGAGAAATACCTTATTATAGTTTCTGGGTAACATCACTTTCCTCAGGACAGCATGTTTATCTCTTGCTCCCATCTCCTGAGAGAGGGAAAATATATACTTTTCTGGTGTCTTGTAATAAAATCTTTGAAGGATAGAAGCTTACAGCGGTTTGACAGAATTTTAGAGATAAGAAAATTTAATCTATGAGTTAGAACAGAGGATGAAAGATTAAACAATATCGGGGTTTTCAAAGTAATGTTCTTGACTGAGAAACCATAGCAGAAAGTCATGTTTAACAGCATGGTACCTCACTAAAGTATATCAGGGTTTCTCTCGATGTTATTATGTGTGAGAAAACTTTTCATCTTCTCAGATTAAAGAATGTTGGTACTTAAGTCAGATGAGGGAATATTGGTACATAAAGTCATTTTGCACCAGCGTCATATGAAAAGATGCTCACTATCACTATTCATTAGGGAAATGTAAATTAGAACCATAGTGAGATATTACCTCACACCCATTAGGATGGTGACTAACAAAAACAAAACAGAAAATAACAATCATTGGTGAGGATATTAAGAGACTGGAATCCTTGTGATTTGATGATGGGAAAGTAACATGGTGCAGCCACTTGAATAGCAATTGGGGGTTCCTCAAAAAATGACAAATTGAACTACCATGCAATTCAGCAATTCCACTTCTGGGTATATACTGAGCATAATTGAAAGCAGGGTCTCAAAGACATATTTACACACCCATGTTCATAATAGCATCATGGACAATAGCCAAAAGGTAGAGGCAACCCAAATTTGCATCAATAGAAGAAGGGATAAACAAAATGTAATATATGCATACAATGAATATTATTCAGCCTTCAAAAGAAAGGAAATTCTGACACATGCTACAACATGGATGACCCTTGACAATACTTGCTAAGTGAAATAATCCAGTCATGAAGACACTGGATTATTCCACTTATATGAGGTATCTAGAGTAGTCAAATGCATAAAAACAGAAAGTAGAATGGTGGTTGCTGGGGGCTGGGAGGAGGGGGAAATGGGGAGATGTTTACTGGGTATATAATTTCAGTTATGCAAAAAATGCTAGGGATTAGTTGCATGACAGTGCAAAAATACTTAATGCTACTAAAGTGTATACTTAGAAAGGATTATGGTAAATTGTATGCTACATGTATAAGACCACAATTCAAACTTTTAAAAATAAATTTGCAGTCTTCACAGCTGCACTTTCTCTAATAATCAAGATTAACCACTTGCTAATTTTGTATCACCAAAGTCCCCAAAAGCAATTATTTCAAGGTTACAAATTTTGCAAAAGAAAATCAAACAAAAAAAAAACCCTCCATGACTCTATTTCTCAGTTCCCGCAAAGAGTAGAAATATTTTCTATTTTCATGCCACCTACTTTTAGTCTCTGATTTAATCCTGAATACCTTTTTATCCTTGAACTTTTTATTCATTTTTTTTTTAGGATGTGAAATATCAACAGCAAGCTTGAATATTGATAAGAATGAGCTAGAAAAGAGGTCAAATTAATGATAGAACACAAAATGTAGGGGGTGATCATTTCAGATTCTAGTCAATGCTTAAAATAAAGGATGACATAAGAGCTCAGACCCACCTAAATCCATGAGTAAAGCTAAGGGCACTTAATCAAATATATAAAATCCAAGATTCTAAGTTCTTTGTCCAAATTAAAGGGGCAATAAGGATGCATTCAAATCTACCTATTTATAATACAGCTGGAATTTAAGTCTATTGTTTTGACATCAATTAATGCTATTATTTTGCCTTTTTCAAACTCAGTGGGAATCCATTTGTCTGATTTTGACCTAACCAGTCTGTCTCTCAGCCTATTACAGAACTCTTACAATGAATCTGAAGTAACCCAAATACCTCAAAATTTCATTCTAATATTTTTATATATGAAAATCTTTTTTGATTGTCCTATAATTCTCAATAAAAAAAAGTTAATAAATTTAAACTTTAAAATTTCAGTGACCATATTGCTCTTAAGTTTAAAAAAAATTCTTCCAAATAGTTAAAATTATGGTTCATACACAATTAGTCAGAACAAGAGAAATACATTGCAAATCATATAAAATAGTTTCTAGAGTAAAAAGGTAAAATTGTATTGGAAATGCAGCTCTGATATAGTTTGAATAGATGTCCCCACCAAATATCATGTGAATTGTAATCCTCAGTGTTGCAGGTGGGGCCTTTTGAGAAATGTTTGGGTAATGAGGGCAGATCCCTCATGGCTTGGTGCTTTTCTCGCCATTGTGAATGAGCTCTCAGGAGATCTAGTCGGTAAAGTGTGGTCCCTCCTAGCCCGCCCCTCTTGCTACTGTTCCCACCATGTGAGATGCCTGCTATTCCTTTGCCTTTTCCTATCAGTAAAAGCTTCCTGTGGCTTCTCCAGAAGCTGAGTAGATGCCGGCACCACACTTCCTGTACAACCTGCAGGACTGTGAGCCAATTAAACCTCTTTTCTTTATAAACTCCACAGTCTCAGGTACTTACAGCAACACAAGATGACCCAGTTTAATCTCCAAGATATATATACATGTATATTTTTGAGATGGAGTCTTGCTCTGTCACCAGGCTGGAGTGCAGTGGCATGATCTCAGCTCACTACAACCTTCAACTCCCTGGTTCAAGTGATACTCCTGCCTCAGCCTCCTGAGTAGCTGGGATTACAGGCCCATGCCACCATGCCTAGCTAATTTTTGTATTTTCAGTAGAGACAGGGTTTCCCCTTGTAGGCCAGGATGGTCTTGATCTCCTGACCTTGTGAATCTCTGCCTCGGCCTTCCAAAGTGCTTGGATTACAGGCATGAGCCACTGCACCCGGCCGGTTTCTTTTTATTCAATTAATTCATATATCCATTAAAAGAACATTACTTATTGCTAGAACAAGAAGGGTTCAGCATCAGTATTAACATTATTTTAAATATAAGCATGAAGGAAATTTGTTCACACAAATACACAGATGTAGATGGAAGGGTTTAGTTATAGCAACATGGCTCATTTCTTTCAACTCCCTCCAAGGTATATGCTAAAAATCACATAGTGGTTTATCATGAAATATTCAGACTTGTTAAAAACAAAGAACTGTGAAAGCTTTGTTGTCTAGTGATTAGCATCCTTCATTTGCTCTAATGAACACCATATTTAAATTTGTCTCTTTCTTTTTTTTTTTTTTAATTTTGGCAAATGTTTTTCCACCTTTGAGTAACCATCATTATAATATCAGGGCTAGCAAAAGCTGGGTCTTTCTTTAGAAGAGCAGAAGAATTTATAAAAAGGATGAGAAAGATCAACCTGCTTTAGAGGTATCTTTTCAGCAACATTAAACTTCAGAAAGTTATCCGTATGAAAGGTGAAGTTCTGGGCATTAATTCTCTCAAAATTATCCATGTGCCTGTGAGCCCCTTGGGGAGTCATCATGGATCCCCAAAGGCAAATGACACCCAGCTCTGGATATGGCTGCCTGCCCCTACTCCAAAATGCATCTGAGAGAGCTGTGGCAGGAAATGAAGCACTAGTGAGCATCCTGGACCCTTGGAAGAGGAACATAATTTAGAAGCAAAAAAATCAGATTTTTAACAATAGAAGGAAAAGAGAGAAAAAAATGATTTGAGAAATGGAGAAAAATGACTAAGTTACAAACCTAAGTAGTGATGTAATTTTTTTAATTTAATGCACATGTTGTATTTGAATATAATTTGGCTGAGCATGGTGGCTCATGCCTGTGGAGTCACCAGCACTTTGGGAGGGTGAGGCGAATGGATCACCTGAGGTCAGGAGTTTGAGACCAACTTGGCCAACATGGCTAAACCCTGTCTCTACTAAAAATACATAAATTAGCTTGGCGTGGTGGTGCTCATCTGAAATTCCAGCTACTCAGGAGGCTGAGGCAGGAGAATTGCTTGAACCCAGGAGGCAGGGGTTGCAGTGAGCCGAGATCACGCCACTGTACTCCAGCCTCAGTGACAGAGTAAGACTCCAGCTCAAAAAAAAAAAAAAGTATATATATATATATAATATGCATACATATATATAATTCTCTGTTGTATTTAATAATAATCACCACCCTTAGCCAAGCTGACACTATGTGGCAGACACTGTGCATTTTACATACACTGCTGTGTTTGTGTTCATAGCAGTGCCATGAGTATGGTATTCATTATCCTTATTTTATTGATGAAGAAACTGGGGGTTGAGAATGCAAGATACATGCCAAAGGTTATACAGCCGGGGACAACCAACATGAGTGTTGAAGTCAATCTGCTTTGCGGCAAAGCCCCAGCATTACTTCTGCCCTTGTGTTTTTTATCGTATTAGCTTTAGGACTGTGGATGGACCCTGAAATCCAGAAGAAGGAATCATCTGTGTTTTTACTTTCATCAAAAATGTATTTGGAACTGACACAATTCTCAAGCACATGCCTTTACACCCACACAATTAACAACAACTCAACAACTTGAGAATTTATGTAGCCGAATTACCTTTTGGAAAAACTAAGAATATTTTTTGTAAGTTAAATCAAATTGCCTGGATCAAGAAAAAAATCATGTTAAGTCAAATGATTTAAGAATATAAATACTCTCATCATTTGTTTTAGTTCACTGAAAATTGGCTTGCTTCAGGGTAAACCACAGAAAACCAAATTGGCTGAACCTAAATTAGGATACTTTTACTCATTCCTTGTAATTAAATTAAAAACTCCAATATTTAAATAAGTTTTCTGTTTCCAGTGACATGAATAATTTTATTCATTCGTACTTCTTAACAGCCCTAAACTTTATAGCATATATTAAACTTGGAAATTCAGAATGTAGATTCTATACAATTTAATCAGTTTCACAGTTGAAAACTTTAAACTCTCCCACAAGCATATAAGGGAATTGTTCAGAAGCAGAGTATAGAAATATAAAAGGCTGTGAATAGCATAAAAATTTAATTATTTGCTTTGAATGATAGGCCCTTGATTGCATTATATTCAACCTTCTTAGAGAACTGGCAGGTTTTCTTTATTATTCCTTCCGGAATCTCTCAGTGGGATATAAAGGAGCAGAGAGATTTAACAGCAAAGAGCAAACGCTAAAGTTGTAAAGATTTTATCATTGAACTCTCTACGTATATGCCTGCTCATTTTCTTTATATGAATGCCATTGTTCCAGCAGGTCACAACTATTTCCATTAAAGTTAAAACACAACCCTTCTTTGAACTCCCAATAAAATAAGATCTGACAGCTCATTTGAAAACATTCCATCTTTTATTAATTATCTCGACTAAAGATGGCATTGAAATGTGGTTATATGTGTACCAAGTAATATCTGTTGCAGGCAGTACGAAAATTTGCAAATAAGGATTCATTTGGCAGAAAGATACCTATCTCATATCTGTAAATACTCTCAAATGAGTAAGAAAGTAAAAAGGGACAATGTTTTCAATTTATATTCTGGATATTTCACGCAGGGTATCTAATTTAGGTCTTATTAAGTCTCCGGTCAATCACAAAAGAAAAAGAAATGTATTCATGATAATGGGTTCTGGTTGTACAAAAAAGAAAATGATAGAACAATTTGCCCTAACCTTTAAGTGGCTATAGTGTTAAAGGTTGTTGAATCCGTAGGAAATTTATGACAACTCTCTGCTGTTTCCTCACACCTTTCTCATGAGTTACCTTACAGCTCTCTCACACCAAAGTTGAGATTCTTTTACATGTGAAATTTTAAGTGGGTACTTAATTATGCATAATTTAAAAGTTCATGATTTAGCATCCAGTTAAATATAATGCTAGATAGCCCAAATCCATGCCATCTCTTTGTTTCCTGAGTACTGTCTACTGACTTCCCTGCCCACAATAATTTCTTTTTCTTTGCCGCCAGTCATCTTTATGAAGGCCAGTTCCAATCATGTCAGTTCCCTGCTCATAAAGAACGGAAGTCTCCAACATTTACAGAAGGATATGAATCAATTGTAGCTGAACTTTTCTTGAGCATTCCAAGTCAGCATAAACAACCATAAGGTGCTAATTCATTCATGCTTGGAGGACATAACAATTAATCAATAGACATTTACGCACACACTTAACGTTTACGCATGCAATAGTAAAATAAACAGTAAACAGTAGAAGTGTCTTTATCTTTTTTACTGCAAGATGCATTATTTTTATATGAGAACTCAAAAAGTGATATGTGCAATTCTTAAACTTTTTAAAAATTAAAAAATAATAAACGTGTATTCCTTTGTCAATCTTCTGACATATGGCCAAGGTCTTGTATATGACTATGGGTGAACTAATTAGAATTGCAAGTCATCTAACTTACAGAAACCTCACCCATAGGCCTTGGCTTAACTGCAATTAAACCAGGAACACAGACACTTGCAAAGAAATCCCAGGGCAGACTCATTCTAGGTTTTACAGCTTCCTCCCACATTTTGAAAATTGTTATACCCACATTTAATTCATCTGAAATGTTTTAACTTCATTTTCCTATATTGACTATGTGATAAATACTCAGTTTTGCTTCTACAGAAACAAGTCTGTCTCTTTTGCACTTATAATTCATCAGTTTATCAAGGTAGACATAAAACTCAAGGGTGTAAGGGACAAACCTGAAGGTAGCATCCTTGCCTCAGGCATTGAGCTCTTAGGTTCAGCAGTCAGTAAGCTTAATGGGGGGAATGCAGAGTAGTACCACAGCTGTTAGTGTAACTAAGAGAGATTTGATTCACTAGAGATCTGAGTCCTAATCCTAACCACATTTATTATCTCTGTCCTCTTCACTAAATCATGAATCTTTATTTCCTCATCCATAGAGTGGATATAAACATATCAACCTATCTCCCAGGTTTCTTAAAAGTTTCAAATAAGGCCAGTAATCCCAGCACTTCAGGAGGTCGAGGCAGGCGGATCACCCAAGGACAATAGTTCGAGATCAGCCTGGCCAACATGGCAAAACCCCATCTCCACAAAAAATACAAAAAAAATTAGCCAGGTGTGGTGGTGCGCACCTGTAATCCCAGCTACCTGGGAGGATGAGGCAGGAAAATCGCTTGAACTCGGGAGGCAGAGGTTGCAGTGAGCCGAGATCATGCCACTGCACTCCAGCCTGGGCAACAGAAAGAGACTCCATCTCAAAAAAAAAAAGTTTTAAATAAGACTATGTCCAAGAATACATTCAGAAGTGTAAAATGACAGTAGTGTCACTTTACATTTTACATTCCATAAAATTCAAGCTCTTCAGGTTTCATCTCTAGTATATCCTTATCTGGTCTAACCTACTCCACAAATCCTGTGTCTTTTTCTCTTCCTTCCTTCCCCATCCCTCTCACCGCAGGCCACCCTAGGATTCTCCCTGCTCTTATAGACATTCAAATTCTGGCCAAGTAAGGCAGTTCATTTCACCTGCATGATTCATGTTGTCTTTTGCAAAGCAAATGTAAATATCCCTCCTAATTTTTAAAGAAACTCTACTCATTCTTCTAAGCTCAGCTAAAATATGATCCATTCTGTGAAACCTATTCACTTTCTCCAGCCTGAATAATTCTCTCCTACTCTTCAGAACTATTTCTGCAACTCTGAGTCATCTCTTGCATTCTGCCTTATATTAGAGTTATTTATAAATACACATTTCTCCCCCACTAGAGAGTTCCTTGAAAGCAAAAACCATTATTTCTCTTTGGGTCTTTCTCTATGAAGTATTCAATATTGCTTTTCTTTGAGTTGTTTTGGCTCCATGATCATACGAGCAAACTTATATATGTGAGAAGATGTTGATTAAATGTGGGTGAAATTATACTGTTTCTATACCTTACTTGATGAAGGACATATAACCATTAGAAACTTAATTCTCTTTTAGTAGAGAAGTCATCAGTCAAGATACTCGTACCCAGTTCCTACTTCTCTTGTTTTCTCCTGCCTCCAATTTAAATATTTCCATGTTCTCACATTTAAATTACATCCTGTCAAATCTGCTGGTAATCTGCCTTAACAAGAAAATCTTTCTTTTCATTAGTGTGGCAGTTTGTACAAAATGGTCACATATTCTTCCCACCTTAGTAGGCATACCCCTTTGCAGTGTGACTTTGCAGCTTCTCACATCCAGTGGTGGAGTCTATTTTTTCATCCCTTGAATCTTGGCTTACTCATGTGATGTTCTTTGGCCAGTGAAATATTTAGCAAATGTGCTGCAAACTCCTTTTGCTTTTTAGGACTGCTGTAACAAATTACTGCAAGCTTGACAACTTAAAACAAGAGAAATGTATTCTCTGGCAGTTTTGGAGGCTAGAAGTCCAAAAATTGAGATGTCCACATGGCCACATTCCCTCTTAAATCTCTTAGGGACAATTCATTCATTGTCTCTTTCAGCTTCTGGTGGTTGTTGGCATTCCTTTGCTTGTGGGTGCAAAATTCTAATCTCGGTTTTCATCTTCACATGAGTGAAGATGTGAAGATGTGTCTTCTCCTTTGTGTTTCTTCTCTTCTGTGTCAAATCTCTCTCTGACTTTCTCTTACAAGGACAGGCACAGGGCCCATCAGGATAATTTAGGAAGATCCTATGTTGATATCTTTAATTTAATTACATCTGCCAAGGCCCTTTGTCCGAATAAGGTAATATTCACTGGTTCTGGAGGTTAGGATATGGACATATCCTTTTGGGGGCAGCCATTCACTCTACTATATGAGCAAAAACTTGGAAAGGACTTGGCTTTTGGCGTTTGCTCTCTTGCTATTCTTGGGAATCCTGAAACTGCCACTGTGACAGAACACTGGGTGGACTGCAAGATGATGAGAGGCACATAGCCAAGTCATCCCAATGGCCCTAGCTGACACCCAGTCAATATTCAGGAGCATAAGTGAAGGCGGGCTAGACCACCCAGCCAAGCTTAGCCACCATCTGCCTATAGAGATGAGCAGAGCTGGTCCAGGCAACTTACAGAAACATGAGAAATAATAAATGGTTATTCAAAGTCACTAAGTTTGGAGGTGATTTGCTCTGCAAAAGTTGACTGATTCAATTTGCCTTTTATCATTGTTTAAATTTTGTCTTTATTTCTCCTCTTTTTGAAATGGAGCCTGCATCTCCTTCTCACACGAACCTCTCATATGGAGGTGATCTAAGAATCTCATGCGTTTATTTTTATTTTTATTTTTATTTTCAGTGCTTAGAAAGCAACTTACGGCTTGCTGCTTCTGATTTGAGTTCTTTGTTTCAAACTTCTCCAACTTCACTCTGGCTTCCATCCCAAACATTGAATAGATCAAACCCTTTTTAGGGTGAGCATTTTCCTAAGCATCTTCTCATCTTATCCGAATACATCACACTGAACCACTCTACTATCCTTTAAGAGATTAGACTTGTGATTTGAGGCACCATCTGTTTGAAAATAACCCTTGATTTTATGGTGCCTGAGAAACAGGCATCTCTGCCAGGGAGGTTTTTATACTAATGGGTACCTGGAGCTGTGGGAACCTCCCTGTGACACTAGGATGGGCAAACAGCTACAGTTATTCTTCTCTTTGTTTAGAAGTAGTAGGATACTTCCGTTGGAAATAGGGGTTCCAGTGACTGGAGAGAAGAAAGACAGAGAGAGGAAGTGAATGGGAAAAGAATCACCGAATTCTCCAGGAGAGAAATTTTCTGGTAGGGTCTTCAGTCAGGTTACAGAGCAAACAAGGTCTGAGAAGGGGCAGATGAATAAGAACCAGCCTCAATAGGCAAGCTGCAGTACGAACAGGAACCTGTGTGCCTCTCCACCTTCTCATTTCAGGTTTCTCATTTCCACTCCTCCTCCTGACTGACTGGATGTCCCCCCATCTCATCTCTCAGTCAATGGCACCACCATTCAAATAACGGCTGAAGACTCATCCTTGAACCCTCCCTCTTAGCCTCTCTCTCACCCCAACACCAATTCTTGTTTCTACCTACAAAATGTATCCACATTTCTCCTTTAGACTATCATCTTATCAACCTAGTTCAAGCCACCATCCTCCTCACCTGGACCCCTGAATGGGCTTAAAAAGTAAATCAGATTATGATAACCCCCTGTTCACTATCTTTTAGTGGCATCCCTTTTCCCATAGGAAAAAAATTCAATTTATTACCTTTCCTATGAGTCTTGTGTGATTGGACTCTTTCCTCTCTCTCAATCTCTCTACCACTCGCCCTGTGTTCACATGTAACACAGTCAGTGGTTGTGGCGTTCTGTGAATATGTGAAGACTCTCCTACCTTTGGAATTGTCCTTTTGCTGGGAATATTTCACTGTCATCTCTTCAAATGGCAATTAGTCTCATCACAGAACTACAACCCAAATCTCACCTATTCAGGGCAATCTTTCTACCTCTCATAAAGTGGGCAGTCCAGTCACTTCCTAGTCAACATACATCCTGTTCACTTCATTCTTAGATATGTTAAATACCTGTAACTATCTGAATTTCTTTATATGCGCATAATTGATTATCTGTTTTTCACCTGTCACTCCTTACAAGAATAAACTTTACAAAGGCAAGCACTTTGCCTTGCTTCCTGCTATGCTACTGGAGCTTAACATAACATCTAGCATATAGGAGGTAGCCAGTAAATATCTGTAGAAGGACTCAGAAGACAAACAATTCCTATTTTACAGACATGGAAAACGGTCCATAGATGTTAGCAGATTTGTCTAAGGTAATAAGTTTTTACAAGGACTTTCCCACTGCACATGCATTCCCAGACCTGTAGAAGTCATGGCTTGGGATGTTTCTTTCCTTTCCTGCATATCCAGTGCTATAGATCTAATGCTGGTAATTTATTTCTGTCTCCTTTAGGGTAAAAATGCAATTGGATATTTGCTTATTACTCAGCCTGAAAGGATGTCATCATTGTCCTATTCATATTTTAAAATCACATTTCTTTTTCTTTAACAGTAACTCCTTGAAGGCATGAAAATGAAATATATTTCCTTAGCATAATGTTTTTCTTCTGTGACTTCTGAGTTTAGAGTAATGTTTTCTCTCTGTGTGACCTGAATAAATATTCTTCAGGTAGATAATCTGGGTAATCGAGCACATAGAAAAATTCTTAGAATAACTTCTAATAGAAATTTCTACCAAACCATTATTTTGGAACAGTATGTTTTTTTAAACAGGTTGATGAGGCTGTGCTACCTGGAACTGTTAGATTCTGGAAGGCTAGAGACCACATATTAGGAAGCTGCTGTAGAGGGGAAACATAGAGCATATGGATACACATATATATATGTAAATAAAGGAGTGCTTGAGATTTCCACTCCTGTTTGAAGTCCCTTTCTCTAAATTTTAAAGACTTGCTTCATAGAGATTCTAAGAACTGCTTTTACAGGCTAGGAATAGGGAGTGAAAGGACAAATTGTTTTGAGACAAAGAGGATGGAGTGATGTGTATAGGGATGCTCTGTGTCAGTAATGAGGCAATGAGAGAATAACTGCCTTATAGGCAGATGCTCCATAGAGATATAACAAAAGAAATGAAATATGTCTTTATATTGCAGAAGGTACAGAATACAAAGTATGTGTGAAGAATCCCAGGAAAGAATCCATTTCTGCTGCCTCAGTAGCACTCAGAGAAATAAAACGCAAATTTTCAGCTCTATATCATAATATCAGGTCATTTAGATAATTTAAAGGAATTCCAGTTAACAGTAGATTTGAGGTTTAGATTGTAGCGAAATAGAAGTAACACAAAAGATTCATGGATACAAGTAATGCAGTCTTGCATGTTGAGTATGTAATGCCAGTGCTAACTTTATAGTAATTTTTAAACTAGTATTGTGTAGTAAGTTTAAAACTATGTGTTGCAAAATCTTTTTTTTTTTTTCCCAAGGAAAAAAGTTTAGGCCTTAATTTTTGGGCAATGGGACAGGGTGATGTTTTTGAGCTTGTGGTGACTGACTTAGACTAGAGTTTTATGGAAATCAATCTGTTAACCACTTACATCCCCGACATATTTTGTTTGATCTACAAATAAGACAGTGTAGTATGTTTACAAGTCATTTCTTCTAAGTAAATTTAATATTCCATAAAACTGTATCCTATATTTGTGTACTTTGCATATTTATACCACTCTCAAGTAAATTTCTTGAGGAGAAAGAGCTCTAGAAAACATCACTGAGCCTGCAGTCTCCCCCTGCACTCTCTGCTCCTCCTGTTCGACAGACAGCCACATCTTGTCTCCCACTGCCAGCCGCATCCCTGAGACACCATGGGAAGGTGAAGATCAGAGTCAACGGATTTGGTTGTATTGGGCACCTGGTCACCAGGGCTGCTTTTAACTCTGGTAAAGTGGATGTTGTCACCATCAGTGATCCCTTCATTGACCTGAACTACATGGTCTACATGTTCCAGTATGATTCCACCCATGGCAAATTCTGTGGCACCGTCAACGCTGAGAATGAGAAGCTTGTCATCAATGGAAATCCCATCACCATCTTCCAGGAGTGAGATACCTTCAAAATCAAGTGGGGTGATGCTGGTGCTGAGTACATGGTGGAGTTTACTGGCATTTCACCACCATGGAGAAGGCTGGGGCTCACTTGCAGTGGGGAGCCAAAAGGGTTACCACCTCTGCCCCCTCTGCTGCTGCCCCCATGTTTGTGATGGGCACAAACCATGAGAAGTAAGACAACAGCCTCAAGATCGTCAGCAATGCCTCCTGCACCACCAACTGCTTAGCGCCGCTGGCCAAGGTCATTCATGACAACTTCAGTATCATGGAAGTACTCATGACCACGGTCCACACCATCACTGCTACCCAGAAGACTGTGGAAGGCCCCTGCAGGATACTGTGGCATGATGGCCACAGGGCTCTCCAGAATATCGTCCCTGCCTCTACTGGTGCTGCCAAGGCTATGGGCAAGGTCATCCCTGAGCTGAACAGGAAGCTCACTAGCATGGCCTTCTGTGTCCCCAATGCCAGCGTGTCAGTGGTGGACCTGACCTGCCATGTGGAAAAACCTGCCAAATATGATGACCTCAAGAAGGTGTAAAGCAGGCATTGGAGGGCCCCCTCAAGGGCATCCTAGGCTACACTGAGCATCAGGTGGTCTACTCTGACTTTAACAACGACACCCACTCTTCCACCCAGGTCTGACATTGCCCTCAATGACCACTTTGTCAAGCTCATTTCCTGGTGTGACAATGAATTAGGCTACAGCAACAGGGTGGTAGACCTCATGCCCCACATGGCCTCCAAGGAATAAGACCCCTGGACTACCAGACTCAGCAAGAGCACAAGAGGAAGAGAGGCCCTTGCTGCTTGGGAGTCCCTGCCACATTGAGTCCCCTACCACACTGAATCACCCCTCCTCTCAGTTTCCATGCAGACCCCTTGAAGAGGGAGGGGACTAAGGAGTCCCACCTTGTCATGTACTATCAATAAAGTCCCCTGTGCTCAGCCAAAACAAACAAACAAACAAAACGAAAATATCACTGAATTTCCTTATATTAAATAAATCATTTAAAATGCACATTTCTTCACTTAAAGGTATACTCACAAGTTTCTGACAGATAGGCTTAACTTTTCCCTAGAAAAAATTAAGATTATTATATTTCATATGAATTTGAGCTGGAGGAATGAAGTTTCTTAACATATAGTCATCTGAGTGATACCATTCTTTAATAGTGCTGCATATTAGCTTTTACAAAATATTCTTAAGTGATAAACCAGTGGCTGACAAATGCTGAAATCATTCCAAATTAATTGCATGGGCTAGGTAATTTAAATTGCACTGAAGAATTATCATCATTCACAATATCTACTTTAAAAATACCTTTTTTAAACCATAAGTGTGGGTTATAGAATAACTCTTTAAAATAAACATGTATAATCCTATGGGGAATAAAAGGTCCATGCTTCCTAAGCATTTTTGCCTTTTTCCCTCTGGACAGCTCAGACTATTTCTGCAATAGCAAAAAAGACCACTTGGGGGCAATACAGTAATTGTTTTGCTCCATCTCATAGCTATGTAGGTTTCCTCAGTGAAAAAAGATTGCTGTTTCTTTTAAATTTGAAATCACATTTTAATATATGGAAGGAAAAAGGCTCTATTTCATTTTAAACTTACAATGAATAAATCACATAAGACAAATGCAAGTCAGATTTTCTCCTGAAGGGAGCAAAAGTCTGTCTCTCTTCAGCAGACAAATCAGTTTTACCTAGTTGGCACATTTGGGGATATTTTATATTTAGAATTTGTCACAGTCTTTGAGACAGATCTCAAGGAATAAAGGATAGTGTTAATGAAAATCTCAAAAATGATATACATTTAATAAGTTTCAACATGTACTGGTAAAAACTTACTTTTTTTCTATACCCAAAGTGGAAAAGTATAAAAATCATTTGTCTTCCCTACTCAGTACATATTCTGCAATAAACTTAAACATTAAAGCAATTAATTTTTAGAGACACTTACTGCCATTATTTTCACTGTTATTGCTTTGCACTCACATACCACTTTGTAAAGCAGTTATTTTTATTACTAATTATTCTTTTCAGCAATTTGATGAGTTGAGTCTCTATTCTAATCCTTTTCTCTCTCCCTGAATCTGCTGACTACTAGGTATTAAGCCAGGCACTGAAGATTTGTTTCCTATGTAAGTAAAGAATACGCATAATCTTTTCTTTTAAGGATTTCAGAAATATTTAGGCAAGTAGATTTTTCCTCTTGGTTTTTGTTCTGTTGTTTGCTGACTTTATGTGATTTTTTTCCTTCCAATATATTTTCCTGTCATCAGAAGCTATTTGGCATTACCACAGTGATGAAAAATTCAGTTAAGCCTTGTTGTTAAAGTCTTAGGGATAAAGATTTATAAAATTAAATTCAATAACTCCCTAGGTGCCTGGACAGAAATGAAAACATTCAGGAAGATTGCAGGAAGTTTTGCCTCAATTTATGGTCCATTACCCAAAGAGCCATCTTAACAATCCTTTCTTGCATGGAGGGAAGTGAAGAAAAGGAATACAGCTGTTCTGTCTTTGAACATCTTTCTGGCTTACCTGGCTCATCTATTAAAGAAATAATAAGAAACTAAAACATTAAGATGGTGCTGCTCTCTATGATGCTTAAAGTGTTTGAAAGATTGCTTATACTAGACCTCTTTTCCCAGGCTTTCACTCTGAACACTTGTTTATTATATAAACTTGTAATCAGCAAGGTGTACAGAAATCAGAGCAACATTGCTATGCTGGGCAGTGGCAGAAAGAGGAAGAGCCTCAGAGGTTAACTTTTAAGAGCTTCTGTGAAGTTCACAGGCCATACACTTCCAGGATCCAGTTCAGAGAAACAACACTTGCTCTTTTCAAGTCCTCAACTGGGCCCCTTCCTCATCCCTTCATATACATTCCCTTGACAGCTCCAGGGAGAAGCAGGCTCTGAACAGGACAGGTGAAGGGGAGGAGCTGAGAAGGGAATACACCTTCTATCCTCCAAAGTACTATTGAGGAACTTTCCATCTTTAAAGCATCCTGAAGGATGGAAGGAGGAATGAATTTCCCTCACCTGATTTCACATGGAAATCCCTGAGTATTAGCTCACCTCCATTTATCTGGACATATAATTAACACTTGCCTATTGATTTTCTAGTATTAAAGGCAATAATAATTAGCAAATTTATTCATTAGTGTTAGGTTTTACCTTTACATTGCCATTATAATACATTATGTATATGTAGATATACACACACATATATGTATGTATATATGTAGATACACATATATATGTAGATATATACACATATACATATATGTATGCATACATATATGTGTGGGTATATACACCTGCCTATATAAATCATTATTTTAGTTAATTATATTTGCATATATTTATGAGTTCATTACACTAGTTCAGAAGAGGAAATATACTTGAATTAACAAAGATGGAATATGTAAATTCATAGTTCTATCTTCTGTTGCAGAACATGCTCTTAAATCATATTTCCCCCAAATGGCAGTTTTTAATGTTATTATTAATGAGGTACCTTTAATTAAAATGAGGATGATAGACAACAATTCATTTGTAAACATTTTTGAGTGTCTGCCATGCACCAGGCATTCTGTGAGGCTCTGGAGATGCAGACACATTGCTTGCCTTTTGAAGCCTAGAGTCATTCTGCTTAAGTTACCATTTTTGATGAAATAAAGAAGGCCGTCATTAATGAATAGTTTTCTTTACATTGAGGATAATAATCCAAGTTCAGCCTCCAGAATTAATGAATGTACAAAATGACTTGACAAATCTTTAATAGAACAAAGTTGGGAATGAAGAAATGAAATGAATGAGTGAATGAATTGTTTTTAAAAAAGAAATAAAGTTGCCATGAAGAGTATCAGTGCAAAATAATAAAATTATTTTACATTGATGTACTTTAAAATCACGTACATTTAGAAAAGTCATTCCTTTTCTAGAGCAAATGTATATTTGAAATAATATCTAATATCAATGTAGGCTGATTATTTTGCAGTTATTATAAAAGTTTTTACAGTAATTCAGCTTTGATCACAAGTTTATTCAACTATATGCTGGTTATCTATAATTTCTATTTATATAAAATCATACTTTAAAATGAACACCCTGATGCAATTTTAAAATTTAATCCCAGCAAAAGTAGGTTAAGTAATACATCAACTCTTTTTACAAACTCTCAGGAGAAGACTTTTATTCACATTCTTTCTATAGCTGACATAAATCTCCTGGGCCTAGCAAAGGGCCAGATGCTCAGTGAAAAAGTCTTTTACAAGGTCTGCTTCATAGCCTGCAGTTTTAGACATAAAATGAAGATCAGGAGAAGAACACTTCCTAAGGTTGAAAAAGACATTACTCATTTTTACCCTGGAAATATATGAGCGATCTCACCCAACATTATTAAAGGCACTACATAAATATTGACAACAAATGAGGCTAACTCCATCCCTGCAGCTGTGTCATGTTTCCAAAATGAATAAAGGATATATGCATCTTTTAAAAAGAAACCTTGTATATAACAACATTCCCCTCTTTGCCACACTTCTCTTCTCCCCTCTGATTGCATTGATGTGAGATGGAAGAATGGTCCCCTAAAGGCCAGTGCAGTGGTGATAGAGAGCTGGTGGTTTAGAACTCACAAATCCAACTTAAAAAAAAAGGCTACAGTAACCCAGACTTCCCTATTTCTATCAAAGTGGCCCTATCCAGAAATTCAGACGATGATATCTGTCTATGGCATCTACTGAAAAACAAATGTCATTTATATAATATTTATCTATATCATGTATATATCATTGCAAAGTAGAGTGGCTGGCTTAGGGCAGTTAGGAATAAAGTAGACTCAGGCAATTTCTTCATGCAGTTAAAATTTTTTAAATGACCTTTGATTCAATTCAACGAAGAGACATTTATAGGGAGCTGATTATATGCAAGGAATCATCTTCACGTAACTTTATATCTGATGTCAAATATGTAATATCATCAAATCTAACATCTTCAAATATGGGGTGGCTGACCAAACAATGAATGAATTTATGTCTTGTCTGGACAAAATGAGGTTTCTTACAAGCTTTTCTGCCAGAAGTCACAAATCCCTTCAGCAATACATTTTCATAAAAACAGTCAGTCAACTATGGTCAGAAGTATAAAGAATCTTCAGACATCATAAAAGTTACAGATATTACAGTTGCCTCTCTGTCAGGTAGCTTATTTTGTGATTCACAATGGATGAAGGGATAACTTGTGACTTTTTACTCTAAGGATCAAATTTAAATTTATGACGTTTCTTGCAGTTAATCTATATGGCCTGTGTATAAAGACAGACATAGATGCATTTAACCAAAAGTTATAGTTAGAATAGCTGTGGAAGAGTTCTACTCTTGATTTTATAGATACAACTGAAATGTTTTATAATTGAGAGCTTTTTAAGGGAAGACATTTTTGAATAAAATATTTCTTAAAATTGAATGTATTATACTCATCAAGTAAATGATACTGTCTTAGCGGCAAATAGAGTTGTTTTAAAATCAGATCAAAGAATATAGTAAGCAAATGTTGAAGTTGCTATTTTTTCCCCTTTCACATCTGCCTCTGCTTTTAGGTTTGAAACGTTTCCTTGGGAAACATTTAATACTTAAGTTTTTAAATATTTTATTCTATAATAAGGGATTAAAAATAGTTTATAAAGTTTCTATTTTCTGTTATTTCTCAAATTTGTACTTCTTAATATTTTTGACTCTCTCCAAAGCTTTAACAGATAAAGTATCTCAGCAGAAGACCTAACTGGAAATAAATGAGCTCATAATTATATCTGTTACTGCTTTCATATCTCCTTTAGCTGCCAGAATGTTCTATAAATGGCCACTGATAACTAGTTTATTGGGCTTGCCTCATCACACAGTACATAAATCACTACTGATTTAACTAAGTAATTTGGCCTTTGAATTCAGGACTCAGTACACACACACACATGCACAAACACACACACATGCACACACACACACACACGCACACACACACACACACACACACAATTAGATTTTGTGAAATTTGAGAATAGTGTTTAATAACATGCTGGTATACTGTGGGTAGTTTTTAAAGCAGGTTTTGGTTGTGACCTCCACACTAGCAGTGAGAAGTTTCTGTGTATTTTTTCACATCTAAAAACACCAGGAGAAAACAGTATCTCTGAGGATGGTTAGTAACTTAACAGATGAGTTATAATCTATTTGTTTTAACTGAAATAACAAGTACATCAGTTGAAGGGTAAATAAATATCCTCTTATTTTCTGAAACTTATCTGTATCATCTAGCATAACTTTGACCCAAGAAGCTGCACTACCTCCCTCTGAGAGGAGATAACAATATTGTCCAGAATAATCAGGCAAGATCTTGAAAAGATAAATCCCAAGGAGAGGATGAAAATGACAAGAACTGCATGCCTTCCTGTGCTGCAACTGCAGCTTGCATCTGTCTCACAGAAAAGACAAAAATACAAATAAGAAAGGCAACAGTGACTGAAGCATGAAAATCTAAAGAAAACCAGATCACAAAGAGATTTCTTTTTTCATGATTTATTTCCAGGAAATACATAAATAAAAACTATCATAAAAAGTCTATTATTTCTATCAGGGTAGGGGGACTGGCACTTCAAAAAAGGAAAAATACTTTAAAAAATTATTTAAAATACCTAAGAGTTTCCTGTTAAGATGATTCGCTAGCCCAGGTGAACTGAGATCGAAGCAAGAATTTGATTAAAAAATATAATAACAAATACCTCTTTGAAAGGGATTCTAGAGCTATTTTGAACTGGTCTGACCAGAGGTAGCAATAGTTAGGGATAACTGGAGTTTGGGGAGGGGAATTCTTGGAGGTTACCTGAGAGGATAGGCTGAAAGGAAAATATTTTAGTTTTCCTCCTAACTCTCCCCCGTCTTCCTCTAGAACAATCATTGTTTATTCCTTCCTTGTTAAGGATGCTAAACCCAGGCCCAGGATTCAGGTTGCTCAATTTCTTGGGAGAGAGGATGAAAAAATGTGTGGAGTGACTTGGTCACAT
Source organism: Cacajao melanocephalus (assembly GCA_963573385.1). Lineage (NCBI taxonomy): Eukaryota > Metazoa > Chordata > Mammalia > Primates > Pitheciidae > Cacajao > Cacajao melanocephalus. The sequence continues at coordinate 12,018 of CAUYLG010066114.1, read as the reverse complement.
GTGGCATTCACTCCTCCATCCTACTTTCTGTCAACCCTGATGCTTGATGAAGTGTAATGGACAGGTGTGCTTCCCCCCAGTGCTTTTATGCCAACCAGTGCTTTTATACCAAAGACAGTTTAAGGGGTGAAATTCTGATCAGGGAAGTTACCTGGCTACAAAGGGAAGTGATCTAAAGGAAAGTGACCAAAAGTAGTTTCTTCATGTTTGAAGCACATTCTCTCCCTTCTCCTTAGATCCACCTGAAAAGACTGACCTTCCCCAAACACTGTACTAACTGCAATAAGTAATGTCTCAAGGATGACTTAAGCTCAAAGGACAAAATAGTGATGCACAGAAAATACAGCTTCAAAAGAAAGGCAACAAACTGAACAATATATATCATGCTACCAAAACTGATAAATGAGGAATTTAAAATAAACATGAGCAATATACTCAAGGAAATAATGGATGATAGTAGCAAAATAAAATGTGAAAAAGAAGTCATTAAAAAGAACAAAGAGGAAATACGGTAAAAAATATTGCAAGTAAATAAAAATATACATAGTTTTTAAAGTGAAGGGGCTTGAGCATTTAAGTTATACATGCAGCATTAAATAAATAAATAACTGAAATACAACGACAGATGAGATAGCAGCAAAGCTACAGTGTAAGAAGGATTTTGATATAATTTGGATATTTGCCCCCTTCAAACCTCATGTTGAAATATGATCCCCAATGTTGGAGGTGGGGCCTGCTGGGAGATGCTTAGGTTGTGGGGGTGGATCACTCATGAATGGCTTGGTGCCTTCCCTATGGTGAGTTCTCTTTCTTCCACTGGTTCACGGGAGAGTTTGTGGTTTAAGAGTCTGGCATCTCCCTTGCTCTCTCTCTCACCATGTGACATGCCCGCTCCCACTTTGCCTTCCACCATAAGTGGAAGCTTCTTGAGGCCTCACCAGAAACCAAGCAGATGCTGGTTCCATGCTTGTACAGCCTGCAGAACCATGACCTAAATAAATCTTTTTTCTTTATAAATTTCCCAGCCTCAGGTGTTCCTTTACAGCTTTGCAAAAAGGACTAACACACATTGTATAATTTGAAAGATAAGATTGAAGAACTGTCTTAGAAAACAGAAATGCTTCCAGAAAGCAGATAAGAAAAACCAAATAATATGAATAGAAATGGAAGGATCAAATCTGCTCAACAGCAGAAGGAAAAATAAAGACAGTGAGCAAAAATATTTCAAGAAATAATAAAAACAAATTTTTAGAGTTAAATATTAAAGACTTCAGACTTTAATTGAAATGGAAAAAACTCAAATAATAAAAGAAACAAATCCAGGAGGGCATTGTAAACAGTGTGGGAAAGTAAGGATGGTTAAGTTTCTTGATAAAGTTTTGTTTTGTTTTTGAAGAAAAAGAAAAGACCAAAAAAAAGAAACAAGTGATTATTTCAACTAAAACTAAAAATCTATATTGTGATAATGGGATTTGGTGAAGTGGTACAGAGAACAAAACGGTCTTGAGTGGGCAAGATTGGGAAGCAGACAGAGATATTGCAAAGTGTAAGAAATCAATAGAAAAACATAAACATGAGTGCATGTTTTAAATTAACAGTGACCACTGTATGTTATATATGTAAAGAATGCGCAACTTTAAAACTTACAATATTTAGGCTTTATGGTGAAAAAGCAGAAAAGTTTAAAAGAAAAAGAAAGCATACTAAATAAAAAATAAGATGGCAGAAATAAATTCTAACAATTTGGTCATCATCTTGAGCTGGAGGACTTTCCAACATTCAAAATGCAATTTACGTAAGATAAATTCTGAAAAAAATCAAGTTCAGTCATTTTTGAATCTCTTAAAACTATGCGAAACCTTGTATATCCTTTCAGTTTCTTCCCATTTTCTCGTATCTGTACTTGGAACAATATATTTCTGTAAAATCAAAAATTCTTTAAAATGTATCACACATATTGTCACTAGACCTCGTTTTCAACCAAGTTGACCTGGACTACCTTTTATAAGTAAACTTTTTGGGATTATTATTAAGTTCTTCCCTGAAAACTTTCTTATTATCCTTTATGCCATAGGTTGTTATATTAGGCACACTAGAGAGCTTTATTTTTCACTCAGCAAATATCCCATACTGACTGGTATAATGAACTAGCATAATGCTTCCTAAGGGTGAAGCAAAAGGCACAAAGGTAAAATTGTATTTTCATTTGTTATATTGACTATATTTTTCTTGAATAAGTGAAAAATTAAGAAAAACAGAGTATAGCTGTGAACTAGCTATACTCTATAGCTATACTTTATATAGCTATAATAAGTAGGTCAAAGAATTGAACTGTGATGATGAATTGAGGAAAAAGAATGCAGCCTTTGTGATCTCTAGTGAATTAACCTGCTTCTAGTTCATTTTTAAGCCCGCACCTATTAAATGAAAATCTTTTCTTGCAGCAATGAAAGAGATGCGATCTTTGCTCAGTGGGATTTGCTAACCATAAAGGTTGGAGAATGGCAGCCCAACTCACTTTACTTTACTCCAGTGTACTTGTGTGAAATAATGGCTTCAACTGAGAGTTTACCTTGACAGTGAAGCGTTTTTTCTTTGGTGGATTCCAAACTGTGCCAGTTGAATGAATGAATGCACGCAAAGGGGTTAAGGATGTCACCAACACGTACGCTTTAAGAATCACAGATAGATCTTCGGCTCTAAAGATTGTTTCATGTGGAGCAAGGACTGTCGTTTCATTCCTAAAAAATATAAAGCAACATAGTCAGCACTCCATAATGTAGGGCTGAGTATATGATTTGTGAATTACCTACAAGCTTGGTAAACCCCTTCTATCCTTTGTAGGACACCCACCTTCAGCGTGTGGGTTTCCTTGAACAATTTCAACTGCTAATCAGCATCACTACGATGGGGGTCGAGAGCTACGGAGAGACGGAGTCAAACCCAAAATAGTTCTCCAATCTGGCAGATTTAGTCAAAGTATTTTTAAAAAGTAAAAAGGTGCCTGGGCATGGTGGCTCACTCCTGTAATCCTAGGACTTTGGAAGCCCGAGGCAGGCAGATCACAAGGTCAGGAGTTCAAGACAAGCCTGGCCAACATAGTGAAACCCCATCTCTACTAAAAATACAAAAATTAGCTGGGCATGGTGGCAGGCACCTGTAGTCCCAGCTACTCAGGAGGCTGAGGCAGGAGAATCACTTGAACCTGGTAGGTGGATGTTGCAGTGAGCCGAGATTGTGCCATTGCAGTTCAGCTTAGGTGACAGAGGGAGACTTTGTCTCAAAAAGAAAAAACAAAAGTAAAAGGTAAAAAGATAGTATGTAAAATAAAGTTGAATTTTTTTTAAAATTAAATGAGTCACACTACCCATGACCTCAGATGCATGGTACCATTGCAACAAAAGTGATATACATTACACTTCGAGTGGAACTTTCTAAAATCTTCTGCCTCTGCCTACCTGTGCTCTGTTTTTTCTTCTCCAGAAAAACATGTTAAGTTTTTAAATAGTGGACTGGTCATGAAGAATATGCCAAAATAATTTCCCCACTAGTTTAATCTTGTCTAATGTCCCTACTCTCAGATAATGAAGAGTTAACTTCAGGGATGAAATACTAAACAAACAAAAAAAACCACTTCAGGCTACAAAGCAAAAGTAACGCCAGTTTAATATTTTGTAATGAAACAAATATACTTTCATCATAAACGATACCAAAATGTATAATTATTTGCTCTTCTGAATCATGTTTCTATATATTAAATATCTAAGTTTGATCAATAACAGGATTGTGCTATTTTAAAATATATATATATATTTTTTGAGATAAGGTCTTGCTCACTCAGGCTGGGCTGAAGTGGTGCAATCACAGCTCATGGCAGCCTCCACTTTGAGGGCTCATTTGGTCCTCCTGCCTCAGGCTCCCAAGAAGCTGAGACTACAGGCATATACCACCATGCCTGGATAATTTTTCTACTTTTTGTAGAGATGGGGTCTTGCTATGTTGCTCAGGCTGGTCTTGCACTCGTAGGCTTAAGTGATCCTCCTGCCTTGGCCTCCCAAAGCATTGAGATTCTAGCCATGAGCCACTGCACCTGGTCTATTTTAACTTGAAAATTCTAGGTAGGCATAAGATGCTTATGATTCTTCAATAAATACTATTAACCATTTAAATAGTACTTAATAATTATAAAATTAGATGAGGCAAACTTATTTGTGTCTTGGATAATTAAAACCTCTTAATTTTTCACTATAATTTATCTACATTATAGAATCTTTTCCCTGGAGGAAATCAATAACTTGATACACAGCAGATGCTTTCTTAGATGCTAGGAGCTATAAAAAAATAATAGCAGAAAAAAAATGCATCTAGCCATATTCATACTCTAAGGCAAAGTCATTTGAGTATAAAATGGAAGTTAAAATTTTATAGTTTTGCATTATTAAGGTTTTAAATTCAATTTCCTTTAATGTAACTTACTAGATAAGAGTCCAATTTACCCAAATGTTTATTCTCTGGAAGGAAAGGTTTGAATTAATCTAGGAGAAAGTCAGTGATGGCATTCCTTATTTAAAAAGGAAAGCTGAAAATTTACGTAAGAGAACCTAACAATTCACACATGTGAACCACCCATATCTGTTCTGTACTTTTCTCTGGTTAGCTGTCTCCTAAAATGCATGCCGGTTATAATAATTCAAAATGATCAGCTTACAGATGTTCATGTCTCCAGTCGCCTGGTTTCCACATATGTGGCTTCACTGTTTTTAAAAGGTGACTCGAATTTCTTGGCTTTAATTGTATTCGCTGATCCAGACACACAGAGGGACTCACTGGAAGTTGCAATTCTGGAAAGATTCAAGAGAGCAGAACACAGTTATTGTATTGCTTCTTTTTGGAATAGCTTTAAAAATAGAGTATGCTGTGTTAAACTGCAGGGTACATGAGAAATATGCAACCATATTTCTCCCCATTCTGAATCAAAACTGGATCCACTAAGTATGAATGCATATTTAGAGAGGCCTTTGTTTGCCATATGTTCTCTTACTACAGAGGAGGAAAACAATTGTAATAATTGATTTCACTTTCTTGCTCAGAAGGGAAGGTAGATATAATGCCTCTAATTGCCCAACACCAAGCTGATCTAACCTCCATAATGGATGCATTCTCAATGAGGGGGTGATGGTTGCAGGGGCAGACTTTTGTTTGTGATGAGAATACTACATAGAAAACTTGAGCTAATTTCCTGACAATACAATGCTCATATACTAAAGTTTGTTATGCCTTGTGACCTTGGGAACCTCAACAACAGTACTTTATTGTCTTATAAAATATTAATTATTGGGTTTTAAGGTATATAAAAATAAAGAACAATAATAATGATTTATTTAAGAACATTCATATTGATATGCTTAAAACTAAAGGTATTACATAAACATGATTACAAAAATCAAATATTACAGAAAGCAATCAAATGAGCAGAAAAAGCATCCTCCAATCCACTTCCATCTAGAACCTCTTCCCACCAAAAACCAATGCTTACATATTAACTTTCAAAATCTGGATAAGCACATTGGGTCAGATGCATATGTTTCTTCAATATAAAAGTTGACATAATCAACATAAATATCAGTGTATCTACATGAACCTATACATGTAGGTATTTCTGTTTTTTTAATTATCCCAAAGAGATGTTATAATAATATATGTATGACTTATTTACCTACTAACCCATCCTAGCATCCTTTCCATATCAGCATATTCAGAGTTATTTCATACATACCTCTTAACAGCTTAGGGTGCTTCATTAAATAAATATATATTTGATTTAGCCATTCTCTATTCTTGTGTATTTAGATTATTTTTGTAATGTTTTTCTTTTGGTATCTCAAAAGTACTGCAATGAATACTCTTATATACCTATTATGGTGTACTTTTACAAGTTTGCCTAGTGGCAGATTCTTATTGGATGTGAAATTGCCAGGTCAATGGTAAACACACTGCAAATTTGTTAGACATGACCAGATTGCCTCCCAAAATGATTGCTCCAATTTCCACTCTCTCCAACAGTATTCAAAGTTGTTTTCTTAATTCCAGGTCACAGTACTTTATTTTTTAACTATATAATTTATCTAGCTCTCAAAATAGAACAAAGCCTTTAAATTATTTTTCCCTTTTGTACACATTTCATCAATATAACATAGTCTAATTTAAAGCACTTCATACTCTTAAGTATGAGTCAGCAGGAGTCAAGCTGTTCAACATATTCCCATATCTTATTATTTAGCACAGTGTGATCTTGCTCTAAAAATCATAGCTTATTTGTAAGTTTTCCCTTTTAATGAAGTTCTAACACATCATAATAAAGGGAATATTCAAACAGCTTTGGTTTTGGAGATGATGAATGAACAGCCATTAAGTTAATTTCTTTTCTTGGAAATCACAACTTTTAAAAAGTTTAAATGTTTATGTAATCCTTTAAATTTGCGGTAAGAAAATACATGTTCTTAACTAAAATTTTACTAAATAGAATTATGTTTCCAGAGTATATTACTAGGAAAAGTTTTGTTTCTCCAAAGAGCTGATTTGGAAGCTTCTTTTGCATGGTATGAGAAAAGTATAATTTACTCTCATTTCCCTTTTACCTTGCTGCCAAAAAGCACAGCACAGTTCAAGCCCAAGCACAGTTGATGTTAAAGAAGCTAGACATATTAAGTGTTTTGCCAAGGTAGTATCTCAGTGGTTTTGAGGAAGTTGTCAAAAAAAAACATGTCAAAAGAATAAACGATTTTATGTCACATTTTTCTGGTTTAGCTCAAGTGAAGCCATACATGGAACTGAAGGGGCCCAATACAGGAATTGCCAAGAATATGTCAAATTTCCACATGAATCCCTGAAACTGTCATTGGACAATGGAATTGAATATTAAGCAAAATAACTTTACCTTTATTTTTATATTTATACATATATCAATACATTCTAGGCTTCCTATTATATTATGCCAAGCTTGGAAGTTACTTTTTATTATTCTAAAAGAAAAAAAAAACTCTATAATGAGCTGTCGCCTGACATCTAAAACTATTCTCATTTGACTGGATTATAGCCACAACTTAGAAATAAGCTAAATTCATATCTTTAAAAGCTTCAAATGCATTTTGTGAAATTTCATAAATAATTGTGTAAACATTTCAGTGTCCTAGGCTACCATTTAACAGATAAAGGTATGTCTGGAGCACTGTTTCTGGTTTCTTTCATCTGGCATAGCCATCAAGGGCTGTCTCAACAGTCCAGTCTAATTCATTTATTATCCCAATTCCCTTCTCCATGGGCCAACGAACACACTCAAAGAGCCTAGAAATCTCCTACAAACAGTGTTCAAACTACCTTTTGTTTTTGGAAGGGACTTGGGTGATGAGGCTGTATGACACACACAGTCTTCCAAGTAGCCTATACTTGTTAACATATACTTGTTAAAAATGTTATAGTAACTTAATATGGAATACCTAGTATGACTCTTCAGGGCTTTCCTGCCCCACAGTATGAGGATTGAATGGATAGTAGATTAAAATGTGAAATATCATATGGTTAATAGTGCTATACTTTCATTTACTGGCTACTCTTAGCTTATTTTAGAGAGCCCTGGAGCCTGTAACTTTGTGATCAGTAAAATTTACCTAGAGTAAAAGTGAACAATTTGTTAGGGATGCATGAAAATCTGCTTTTCAATATCTTTTAATATCTGGTTGGCTAGATACTGACTGTCTGCTTATGGGGAAGAAATATTATGAAAATGATGATTAAACCAGAACCAGGAGACCTGGGCTTTCATTTAGGATCTTGTCAACCAACAATTACACGCTTGTGACATTGTCAGGAAGCCTTCTAAAATCCAGAATGTAATTCCCATGAATCTTCTGAACTTCCCATATCAGTGAACACTATACTGACTAAAATAAGCACTAAAATAAAGGCTCAGGAAATATTTGAAATATTTGTTCTAACAATGAACTTGTTTTGGAGAGTTAAGCAAATCAATGGTTAGAGAACAAAAATCACATTGCAATGAATTAAAAACATTTCATTTGGTTACTTCTTTCCCTTGTATGTGGCATATGAGTATATACAACATAGTCAAATATTAAACACCGAAAAAACACTTGTACTGGCAAAGATTAGCTGCCAAATTTATATTACATTTGATTTAATGTTTTGCCTTCTAGCTAATAATAGGGAAGTAATAATAAAAGTATAATTATATTTCACAGATGTTTGAATATTATCTTGCATTTTCATATTTGAAAACTAGATTTAGCCAGCATTTTATTTTAAAATTTTCAATGAAGGTAAAGGCCTTACTTAATAATTAGTAATTAGTTTTGAGATTAGAAGTGTAAATGAGTATCATTTATGAGTACATTAATCGTTCCTCCTGCCTGAGGGCATTCATAAGTCTTAGAACTTAGCCTGCAGGTATAAAAGCTCTGCAAATATAAACTCAGAACTTTCACATACAGTAAATAGAAACTAATACATGCACAAACTGAAGTCACAGTCAGGAAATCACTTTATCAGTCAGGGCCCCAGAACACAGCAGAGTAAAAGGAGTAAGTAAAGAGACTGTTAACCAAGAGACTATTAAAGAAGGGACTGTTAACAAACACATAGGTATAGTTCAGGAAAATCAAAAAGGAGTAGAGAAGCTCCCCAGGGCTGACAAAATGGGAAGCTTTTACCACGCTTAGCCCAGGGAGGAGAAGTTTCCAGAACCAGGGAAAGGCATTGTTATAGGAAAGGCCATTAAGAAAGACTATGGCTACAGGTAGAGGAGCACAGCCACTTCCAAGCCAGGATTCAGTAGGGAAGGAGCCAGGGAACAAATGTTTCCAAATTATTTCCTCCTGTGCTCAATCTCTCACTAGATGCCAGGGGATAAGGACACTCTGTGGATGCAGTCTGCAGAGGACAGCTCCCTGGAGAAGGTTGTAGAGTGAATCTGCATGGCAAATAAAGAATATTCAGCACAAACTCTACATAGTCCTTGGTAAATACAAGTTTTGGCCATAGTCTTCTCAGTAGCCACATGTCCTACAAACAACCCTATGTGTACATGTGTGTGTGTGTGTGTGTGTGTGTGTTTGTACAGAAAAAGGGAGCAATATTGGTTTTGATTTCAAATAAGAACATTTAGACGTGGCAGCAGGGGTTAGCATAGGTTGAGCCACATAAAATTGCCTTTTGTTAGGTAAAAAAAAGCATTGACAATTGATCAAATATCAGCAATTTCATAATGTTCAACCCAATATTTTTTTCCTATATCATGGTGATTACAGGGGGAAGAAAGAAAGAGTGACTAAACATACTACTGTGAAAAACAGTTCCAGTGGCTAGAATGTCTGTGGGTAGAAACAGTATAAAAGGGATTCTGAAATCATTCAGTGTTTGGCTTATGCTTTGAAAACTATAGAAGTGTAGTCTAAGTTCTTCCATTTGCTAGAAGAGAACACAAATCTTAGCTCTAATCTATTTCCTCTTTGTATGATGATGAAAAATTCTGGCAGCAAGGTGACTGAAAGAATAAGTAGATGGTGTCTAAGGTCCACTGCAATCTTCAATCTCTGTGGTCCTAGATGCAAAGTTACAATTTTTATGTATGCTATAAATGGCCTAATGGAGAAGATGGTAAGTGGCCAGGGTCCAAGCATCAGAGCTGAAATGCGGTCCCTCTGTAAATCTGCCATGTTCTGGTAATGGTGTGTACTCCACAGGGTCAACCAAATACAGTTTTATTTGAGTGGGGCTCAATAAGCCTCATGGGAATAGACTGTAGCTGAACAAGCTCCTACCCCCTAGCTAGTATTTGGGGAGAATCCACCACCCTTTTACCTCTTAAGCAGCATATAAAATGGTGAGAAAACATATCCCAAGGTAGAGTCAAGGGTACAAGCTTGATCATTCATTGGCAGTTGGAAGGGAAGGGTTATTTTGAGTGTATCAAAGGGTATTCTCAGTTCACTAGACTATAAGCTCCATGATGGCAGAGATTCTGTTTTTTGTTTTGTTTTGTTTTGTTTTCTCCATTGAATGACTAGTGCCAAGCACAACCTGGTACTTAATATAGGATCTCAGATAAATCTATACTTAATAAGTGAACTCCAATTTCTTCTTACCCAAGTAACCAGTTATGTGCAGAAATGTAAAGAGTAAGCAAGACAACTGCTGAGCAGCTTTACTGGAGTTGCATAATGCAAACTTATTGTTTAAACCTAGGAAATGTGTCTAACATGGGTGGGAATTGGTTTTCTCTCTCTACTACAATGTGGGGTTAGGTTGGCCCAATACTATGTACATAAGAAGAGGTTGCAACAATGGCACCAAGGCAGCCCCAGGGAGGGATCCACAGCGCAGAGATTAACTATCTAAGGCCAAGAGGCCTAATACCGGCAAAGTGAGCACGGGAAACCCACAGTGAGCACAGGAAAGCGTAGGAGAAACTGTCACCAGCAGACAACCAAGAGGAAGGCTACTCCTTACGGGGACATTGAGAAAGTGAAGGATTTGGGGTCCTAGGGTTCATTTGTTTTACCAAATAGACTGAACTTGAGCCCAAGAAGACACAGGGGAAACCAATACAGATGCATATTCTAATTTGTCCAGCACATTCTAAATAGTTGCTAAATAATATTTTTCCAAAAATAATTATAAATACTATACATAACATTTATTTTAAAAATACTAATTCCCATCTATTAATAGATACCTATTCATACGTATAATCAATCACGAGTCAATTTCTTTGCTTTTCTAAATTCAGTCTCTTTATCTGGAAAATTAGAATAATAAGAATAGTAATAATAAGAACTTACTTCATGTGGATGCTGACAAAATTAAATATGAATTTCCCTTAAAGTGCTTTGCACAGCATTTGACTTATATTATATGCTCAAAAAGTTACATAGTTACTGGTATTAAATAGTAGTTGTTTAATATATATAATATATATTATATTTAATTGTATATATAATACATTAATATATGTAATACATTATATATTTATTATATATTTAATTGTTAAATATATTAATATATTTTAATATATAATATATATTAGATATTAATATAGTTGTTTATTAAACAATTAAATATATTAATAATTAAATATATATAATATTTAATATATTAAAATACATTTTAATGTATATTATATATATTAAACTACTATTATTTAATAGTAGTAACTATGTAACACTTTTTGCACATATAATATATAATTATACCAGAGAGATCCAAGATGGCCAATTAGCAGCAGCTCAGGACTGTAGCTCCCAGTGAAAGTGCAGAGAGCGAGTGGACGCCGCAGTTTCAGACGAATTTTTGTTGCCCACAGACTGGGAGATTCCCAACAGAGGAGCCCCACGGGTCACCAGCGAGACTCCTTTGGCCAGCGCAGCTGTTTTGCCTGCACCCTGGCACGGCACTTCTTGGTGTGGAGTATACAGGACGGGGTGCCCTTTGAGTCGGGCTCGGCTGGTCCCATCCCCACAAGGAGAACAGCAATTTTGGAAGTGCTGAGGACTGAGAGTTTCACAGTAAATGCAGCTGAACCCGGGAAGGCCTAGCTCTGTGGAGAAAGGGTGTCCGCCAAAGGAAAACTAAGAAACAGAAAAAAACTTCGTTACCAACAAGCCGGACGTCCGCTCAGACCCAATCTGAAAGTTGGCAATTAAAAAGACAACAGGTGGATAAATCCACAAAAATGGGAAGAAACCAGTGCAAAAAGGCTAAGAACACCCGAAATCAGAATGCCTCTCCTCCTACAGGGGATCGCAGCTCCTCATTAGCAAGGGAACAAGGCCTGACAGAGAATGAGTGCGATGAAATGACTGAATCAGGCTTCAGAAGGTGGATAATAAGAAACTTCTGTGAGCTAAAAGAACACATACTAACCCAATGCAAAGAAACTAAGAACCTTGAAAGAAGATTTAACGAAATGCTAACGAGAATGGACAACTTAGAGAGGAATATAAA
>CAUYLG010066112.1:0-21384 GCA_963573385.1 Cacajao melanocephalus | reverse complement strand
GGGTACATGTACAGAACATGCAGGATTGTTGCATAGGTACCTACATGGCAATATGGTTTTCTGCTTCCATTCTGTTTTGGCTTTTGTTGCCAATGATTTTCGTGTTTTAGTCATGAAGTCCTTGCCTATGCTTATGTCCTGAATGGTTTTGCCTAGGTTTTCTTCTAGGGTTTTTATGGTGTTAGGTCTTATGTTTAAGTCTTTAGTCCATCTGGAGTTAATTTTAGTGTAAGGTGTCAGGAAGGTGTCCAATGACTGCTTTCTGCACACTGCTAGCCAGTTTTCCCAACACCATTTATTAAGCAGGGAATCCTTTCCCCATCACTTGTTTTTGTCAGGTTTGTCAAAGATCAGATGGTTGTAGATGTGCGGCGTTGCCTCTGAGGCCTCTGTTCTATTCCGTTGGTCTATATTTCTGTTTTGGTACCAGTACCATGCTGTTTTGATTACTGTAGCCTTGTAGTACAGTTTGAAGTCAGGTAGTGTGATGCCTCTAGCTTTGTTCTTTTTGCTTAGAATTGTCTTGGTTGAAGAAGGGGTCATGGGCCAAGAAATACAAGCAATACAGCTCTAGATGTTGGAAAAGTCAAGGAAAAAAATTGTCCTCTACAGCCTCTGAAGGGAGCATGGCAATACCAAGACCCTGATTTTGACCTAGTGAAACTGATTTCAGTCCTCTGACCCCCAGAATGAAAGAGAATAAATGTGTGCAGTTTTAAGCCACCAAATTTCTGGTAATTTGTTATAGCAGCCAAGGAAACTACTATACCAGGTAATATATTTAAATTTTAATAGGATTCCTAGGGGAACTGTACAGCATTACCTCATAAAATTAATTTTTTTTCTTTCTTTTTTTTTTTTTTTTGAGATGGAGTCTCACTCTGCCACCGGGCCAGAGTGCAGTGGTGCAATCTCAGCTCACTGTAACCTCTGCCTCCAGGGTCCAGGTGATTCTCCTGCCTCAGCCTCCCAAGTAGCTGGGACTACAGGTGTTCGCCACTACACACAGCTAATTTTTGTATTTTTAGTAGAGATGGGGTTTCACCATGTACTGCTTAATATGCTGATCATGAATCAAAGATCTACCACAATGAACTGAAAATTGAAGTGAGCTGTGAAAATTCAACAGGCTGGAAGCAGAAGTTTAAGAATACATATGACATTAAATTTTTAAAGATTTCTGATGATGAAGCGCCTGGTGATCACAAAGCAGTGGAGCAATTCAGTAACGAATTGGACATCATTGCTGTTGGCCAGGATGATCTCGATCTCTTGATCTTATGATCTGCCTGCCTCGGCCTCCCAAAGTGCTGGGATTACAGACATGAGCCATTGCACCTGGCCAGGACTAATCCTAATGTTAGTACATGGTGCATGTAATTTAAGGTGATATTTGAGGGTAAATAAGCTTTTTATGCCCCATTAAATCCCACATTATACCTGATAGTTTATTCTTTAAGTTCCATAGTTGGGAAAGTACACAAAGATCTTTGTGTGGATGATAGGATTCCAGGGGAAGAAAGCTACATTCCATCAGCTCAAGGATGTTTATTTACCCTCAGCGTTTTTCTTTACTTAAAGAAAACTATGAGCAGTAGGGCTATGCTCTTGATCTTCCTGTGGATCGAGTGGAAGAAAGCAGAGCTAAATGGTTTACAAACTCAGGCTTTGATATTGATAGTCACTAAATTGCGCTAAAAAGTACAGATTGAGCATCCCTAACTTGACAAAATTTAAAAGGCTCCAAAATCTAAAACTTTCTGTCAACATGACACCACAAGTAGAAAATTCCACACTTGACCTCATGTGACAAATGACAAATCACCATCAAAATGCAGATGCACAATACAATTTATTCAGCATTCCCAAAGGAAAAAAAAAAAGAGACCTCCAATTTTCCTTTACTGTGATGTATCTTTTACAAGCATGCCAAGATTTTCCCCAAAAAATGCTCTGACTTCTTCAGATATGCAAAAATACCAACAGGGTCCCTCAGTACTCTGGAATAAGTAAATATTGGTGTTTTTAACTTCGATAATAAAGCTCCAGTTTTTCTTTCATGCACACCCACAACAAGTAATAAAATGGCAAGTGTGTGGGTTTGACATGCCAAGTGCCAGTTCCCATGACGCCCTGCTTGGAAACAAGACCTATATGCATTATTCACTGGGTACTTTTGCTTATTCTCTGCTCTGTGGTATAACTATATTGTTGAAAATATAAAGAAAGTCTATAGATAATCCTATGGGTAACAGAAATAAGGAAATGATAAAGTATTTATGTTTATTTGTAGCACAGAAAGTCAAAGTGTTGGAGAAAGTGGACAGTGGTGTAAATGTGAAACATCTTACAGAAGAGCTTAGTGTTGAAATGACCACCATATTTAATCTGAAGAAACAAAAAGACAGACTATTGAGGTTCTAGTTGGAAAGCAATGAACAGAAGTTAATGATTTTATTTTAACTTAATAGAATAAAAAAGGAAAATCTCAATCATGTATTGAAGTAGTATATTCATCAGTGTTGCAGTGAATGTATGCCACTTAATAAGCTGATCATGAAACAAAGATCTACCACAATGAACTGAAAATTGAAGTCGACTATGAAAATTCAACAAGCTGGATGCAGAAATTTAAGAATACACATGACATTAAATTTTTAAAGATTTCTTATGATAAAGCATCTGCTGATCACAAAGAAGTGAAGCAATTCATTAATGAGTTGGACATCATTGCTGATGAAAATCTGATGCTGGAACAAGTCCATGATGCCGATGAAACATCAACTATTTGGCATTATTTGCCCAAAAGACACTAGCTACAACTAATGAAACAGACCCTTCAAAAATTAATGTCAATGACAGAATAAATATGCTGGGATGTGCTAATTCGGCAGGCATGCACAAATGTAAACTTGCTGTGATAGGCAAAAGCTTGCATCCTTACTGTTTTCAAGAACTCAGTTTCTTATCAGTCTAATTATTAAGCTCATAGAAAGACATGGATCACTGACAACATCTTTTCTGATTGGTTTTATAAACATTCTGTACTAGTGGCTCATGCTCGCTGCAGGGAAGCTGGACTTGATGATGACTGCAAAATTTTGTTACTCCTTAGCAACTATTCTGTTCATTGTCTAACTGAAGTTCTCATGCAAAATAATATTTATGCTATGTATTTTTTCTCAAATATGACTCCATTAGTTCAGTCATGTGACCAGGGTATGCTTAGATCAATAAAGATTAAATATAAAAACACTTTCTTGAACAGCATGCTAGCAGCAGTAAACAGAGGCATGGATATGGAAGATTTTTCAAAATGAGTTTACCATATTGGATGCTGTATAGACTACTGCCAATGTTTGGAACTTGGTGACTAAAGACACAGTTGTGCAGGCCTGACACAATTTCTGGTTTGTGACTATGTTTAGTGATGATGATGAATAAGGTGGTGACTTTGAAGGATTCCATATGTCCAGTGAGAAAAAAAAATGCTACCTGACCTCTTCAGATGTGCAAAAAGCATACCTGCAGGGTCCCTCAGTAAGCTGGGAAAAGTGAATATTGAAGTTTTTAACCTCAATATTAAAGCTCCAGTTGTTCTTTCATGGACTGATGGTGAAACTGCCAAAATGGTTCTGAATCAAGGTGATCATGATAATAGTGATGATGAAGATGACATTGTTAACACTGCAAAGAAAAGTGCCTGTAACGTGTGGTGAGCTTATCGAAGGACTAGAGCAGTGTGCCTTTATTACAGCTTAAGAAATTGTGTCATTTTATAAAATCAAAAAGAGAATTCTAAGACAAAACTGTTGTTAATGTGGCAGATGACTCTGGTGGACACATTTTAAGAAGCTACCCAGTAGAATGCCTCCCTAAAAGACTCACTTTCAGGTCCTTCAACTCCTTCTGATGTTTCTACTCACCTAAAACAATAAAATACAATGTGTGATAACCTTTTAATCAAAACACAACATTGTAGGTAGAGGCAGAAATCCTGCCATTGTTTGCTGTTGAACAGCTGCTGCTGGTAATCTTGTGATGCTACTGCTCTGCTTAGTTACCCTGAACACGTGATTTTTTTACTGTATTAATGGTGTGTCTTATTTTTTACTGCTAAGTACTTCTGACACTTATGTGTGAATAAGTGTAATAAAGTTATTGCTTATCAGTAGCATAAAAATTCAGTCAGGGATAATGGTGACAGATTGTCTACATGGGTGGCTGAGATAGTGTCACTTTTGCTTTCTGATGGTTCAATGTACACAAATTTTGTTTCATGCAAATAATTATTAAAATATTGTATAAAATTATCTTTAGGCTATGTATATAAGGTGTATATAAAACATAAATTTATTTTTTGTTTAAACTTAAGTACCATTTCCAAAGTATCTCATTATGCATATTTAAATATTCCCTAATCTGAAAAGAAAATCTGAAATTCAAAACTGTTTTGGTCCTAAGCATTTTGGATTATGGATACCCAGCCCATATGATGCATATATATCAGAATTTGTTACGTAAAATTTTAAGAAGGTAAGTTTCATAAGGTATTCAATACAGACCCTAGTGCACAGTAGACATTCAAGAGTGTCTGCTAGTTGTTGTTGTTATTATTAATATGGTTGTGGCTCAGCCAAACATTAGGTGTATGGCCTTGGATAAGTCATCTGTCATCTCTGTGTCTCAATTTCTTCCTGTCTAAAATGGCATTAATAATAGAAGCAACTGAATTAGTTAATAAATGAAAATTGGAAAAGTCATTCCTAGCACTTACAGTCTGAGTCAACATAAATTCTTCATATTATTATTAAAGAATTGCTTTCACTCATCTACCTTCCACATTTGAGAGTCTCACTTTCAGTGGACTCATATCCCAGTTAGGTGGCTTATTTACTCAGCTCACTCAAACAGTACTTGGTGATAAAGAGGCTTCTGTAATTCTGGATGCTTCCCTGGGGACAACATTCCTATTTCCACTTGTGCACACATTTGTTTCTACATTTTAGAAAGTTGCTTTGTGATGACAACTCCCAGCCAAACACCTGATGGGGCTCAGTTTACAGAATCCAAGGTCCACATTTAGGTTAGATACAGGGAAGGAACAATGCATGCAGAATTAAGACCAGAAGATACAAATAATAGTCTAAATTTTATGTACAAATTTTCTTGAGAAATGTTCAGACCAATTTATACAGTTTGATTCAGACAAGCATTATGTTGATAACTTTTCTTAAGCACTTTTCACTTTAAAATTATTATCATATTAATACTTGCTCTCAACAAAATTACCCTATGATGGATGTTATTAATCCCATTGTGCATTTGAAGAAACAAAAGCTAAGTCAAATAGTTTAGAAAAAGTAAGACACAAAACGGGAGAAGATCAGGACTTAACGATGTGCCCAATCTCATCACTCAAACAGTAGGTGGATGTGCCAATATATATTCAATTGCTTTCCAAATGTTAAAGGTGTAAGTTGTTTCTAATATCTTGCTATTAAAAGTTGTGTCACAATGAATAGATATATGCATTAATTTTTGTCAGAAATTTTATTGCCTCTAGATAGAATACTAGGAAAGGGCACATTAGGTTCAAGCGTATGCAATATTTCTGAAGTTTTTTTTTTTTAATTTTTTAGTACATCAGAAATAAGAGTGCCAAATTTGTGCATTTTCACCCACATTATCTTTATTTAATCTTTGAGAATTTGATAGGTAATATAAAGTGTTAATTTACATAATTAACATAATAATAAGATTGAAAACTATTGTTTCTTAGCCATTTATATTTCCTCTATGAATTTTCTACTGAAATATATATTTTTAAAATTGGGGGTATTAGTGGGATTTTGGCAATTGATTTGTGGGCATTCTTCATATATTAAAACATCTTTTTGACTTTGACATATTATTACATTTCCCTTGGTTAGTTTTTACTTTTACATTTGTTTATGGTGGTTTTGTTGTTTTTAATATGTATTTATGTATAACACATAAAATAAAATTTATATTTTTCCATTATAATCTTATTATTTTGGGCTTTTCTCCTTCCCCTTAATCAAGTACACATGTTTACTTTTAAGCTCATCTAATCCTTTTGCAGTTTATACCTCCAATACAATTCTTCAAACTTCTTGGTATTATTATAGAATAATAAGGTTAGGATATAACTTTATATTTTCTCAGAAACCTAAAAATTTTAACTATGTTTTAACTGTGTTATATATAGATTTTCTTTTGTTACTTTTTATTAGACCTTTTAAACCTCTAATACGTATTATCCTGTCCTTTTCATTTTGCATTTTTGTACAATCTTTGTAAATGTTAGCATTATTTTAGTTTCATTTATTGTCTGTGAGGAAACTAATAATCCTGTAAAGCTAAGTGGTGAACCACATCATGGAATTGATATGGAGTATGGTGAAGACTGGATTAAACCCAAGTTTTCAAGTTCTAAATTCCATATAGTTATCATCATGCTCATCTTGCCTCCATTTTATTTTTTCTCCTTTTTTTCCCTCTTCCTCTTAGTTCAGATAGTATATTTTTTCTTACATTTTAGTGATAACACATAGTAAATGCTGTCTGACATCTTCTTACATCTCCAGAGTTGCTACATTGCAAGAATAAACTTTCTCCTATATTTTTAAAGCAATGTCCTCATTATGTTTGTGTAGTCTTTTCATTAGCCTAAGGCCACTTCCACATCTCAGTACCACTGCCAGTTTCCTAACTCTGGAATAATGAGTGCTCTATTCCAGTAGCTTGCTGTTCAGTACAGATAAGATGTGTGTTCTCCCCTTGGAATCTCTCAAGGTACACCTAAATGCTGCCAGAACACTCCTCTCAGATCTTCAGCTTGAGGACAGTTTGATGTGCAAAATCTTTGCCAAATTTCCATTGTCTGGCAGCCTTTAGCTAATGTGATTCTGCGAGAGTAAGGAATGATCTCTTATCCTTCTTATTTTTGCCTGTTCTTTCAACTCGGAAGAGTGGATGTTTTTTTCTCCCTGAACATTTAGAAATAAACGGCATTTCATTTGCCAGCCTCAGAATGACTGCCCCAGTTTACAGTGGCGTTCCTATTACAGGGCTGGCTTCCTTATTTGGAAATGTTCTCACTGGGGCAAGCTACATTACTTAGTGCTTAGCCTCCAGGTCAAATGCTAAAAGTACAGAGGGGGCTAGTAATGACGTGAAACTGAAGAAAGCAGGTTCACAGTTTTGGTGCAGATCCTGTCTTTCTGAGGTCACTGTACAGTGGTACTGTACCCGCACCTTACACTCATGACGTTCCTATGTGGCTGTGTTTGGTTGACTTCTCAAAATATGGGGCAGGTCAGAGTATTTGTTGAATCTGGCACATCTGTTGTGTAGCAGAGGAAATTATTCCCAGAATGTGGCAAATCACAATCAGTACTTTCTCTCCTACAGCCCTGGAGATTTATATGCTCCTGATTTCATGAGTAATTTGAGTATTGGAGGTGAATGAGTCTATCACTGGGAAGTGTTAGTCATCAGCATAACACAAAAGCCACAAACTTGTTTGAAAATTCTACTATTACACAAACTTGGAATATTTATACACTTGTGACACATCACATCCACTCTTCTTCCTGAAAATGCCTGTTTTTTAGCACATGATTTCAGGGAAGTTAATGTAAAAGATCTTTCCATTCCCTTGTTTTTAGTCTTTGTAGTATTCCTCTATCTATTTCTCTTTACAGAAACCAGCACTGTGAAGCAATTGTGGGACACATTAATAAGCGGTTTTAAGTTGTTTCTAACTAGATTTTCTTCTCTTATTGTTTTGCTCCATAGTTTCCATCTACTCCGTCTTCATTGCTATGCGTTTCTTCATGAAAATCCAGACAAAAGCTACACTAGTTCTGGAAAAGGATTGAATCATTTCCCATTTATTCTTCCACCTCAATTATCTTTAAGAATCACACAAAATGAAGTCCGGTGCTTTACATCTTGGATCAACAACTTTTTGTTCAAGAGTATTTTCTACTTTGTTTCTTCCTCCTCACTCAAATATTGTCGTACAATTACCAATAAAGACAATTTCTCATAACTTACAGGGCAAATTGTTATAGGTAGTTTCAAGGACTCGCCCATAGCTGTAAACATGATAAATCGGTGGCAGAGCCCAAAGTGGATGTAAGGATGTTAATCTTAGGTGCTTATAGTTTAAAATTCTAATATGCCCACTGTCTCATTGTGGGTTATTATAATTCATAAATAATAATTATAAACTAATATGAAATATGTATTTTGATGAACTGTGACATCGCATTAATTCTTCATAAAGCTAATAAAATGTTACGTTAACTATATTCACTTTTATAACAATTGATTAAGAGGAGTAATTGAGACAATAAATACAAAGTATTAGCAGTGCCTGGCACATAGTAAGTGCTAAATATGGCTTCATTATTATTATTTATTAAGTGGCTAATAGATGCCAACTGAGCTGCTCTTAACTTCACTGTTAAGGAAGCCTTTATGGCAAATCACTGAATTATCTAAATTTCTTTTTTGGCTTTTCTATGTTCCTTGTGTCTATTTTATCAATCCATTATCATTTCATTTCCAGTATAATTTAAATTGCAGGATATCATTAAGTAACATAGAATTTACATATTAGAGAGTGCTGGGTTTTCCTCATCTATTTAATTTCCTCTAATTGTATGCTTCACTGAAATGGCCAGAATCTACTTGTGAAACACACACACACAAACACATAAGTCTGCTTGTGACTGCCATAGACTCTACTTAAAAAGAAAAATACATTAAAAATGTTTTTATGCTCTAATACATTTTATAGAGTGAGTATATAAGAAGGAACCCTGTGATTGAAAATAAGCAACTACAAAAGGAAGACAGGTAGTTATGCAGATGACTGCTACAGGATGGGTCAGGAAGGCAGGCAGACATAGTCACCACAGGAGCAAAATATCCTTGAGGTCAGTACATGTGACTGGGGGATCATGTAGGGGGAGGTCTCTATGTTTAAAATGAAAGACAGTAATGATCCATTTCATAGATACAATAAAGGTTTTATTGTTGCTGCTGCTGTTGTTTTATAATGAAGAATTCCTAACAAGTTACCTGTAGAAAACTCTATTGGGCTGTGTCTCCCTTAGCAGCCTAGAGTGAATCGGATCACCAAAGTGATGTTTACTTTATGTTCGCAAAAGTCGTATTTGTGGTTATAGTTGGGATGGGATGCTCATACACAGATCCTCTCTCTTCATTGTTTTCAAAGACGGGACTTTTTGATGCCGTGTTCCTTGCTTACAGGATGACAGCAGTAGTTAATCTTCTCATTTTTCCAAACTTAGCCTTCTGCTCCTTCTGGGTGATTGTCATGTTGGTCCCTGTTCTTCCTTTGTTCCAGGTAAATAATTGGGAAATGAGAAGAAATTGAACATATGTGGTATAATTTATCATCATTCTGGGCTTTCTGTCTACTCAATGTCCTCTTTTGCCCCATTAGAAAGCAAAGCCCAAGTCAGAAGAGGTATTATATCTGGACAGGAAGTGAGAAAAATCAGAGTGGCATAATGTGTAGGATTTGACATATCCCTTGAGGGGAAGGAGAGGCCCAGTTTTCTTTGAGAAGGAAAGCCTGAACTAGCCAGGAACACACACCTTTCTACATTGTCTGGCTGCCTGCGAAATGCAGATGGAAAACTGAAATGCAGATTACATTCAGGAAGAAGCAGCTTCTCCCCAGGTATCCACGCTTACCTGTGGTTAATCAGTATTTCCTCAGTATCTCATGTTTCTATTTTTCTGCTCCATCTTGTGTCCCCCTATAAAGAGATTCTCAGTTATCTGTAGTTCAAATCCACTAAGGTGTGATCTGATAGTGGTTTTCAGAGTAGGTGTGTGTGACAAGAGGCTAAGAGAGAACTTAAAGCCACATAAACACTTTATGTTTAGCTAGGAATGCAACCAGTGACTTAAAGAAACTTACCTATCTGGTTTAATCAAATAGCGATGTAAGTGTAATTGTGCCATCCAATATAATAACCACTAGCCACATGTGGCTATTTAAATTTAAGTTTAAAAATGCATTAAGCATTTATTCCTCAGTCTCACTAGCTGCATTTCGGCTACTCTGCATGTGGCTAGTGGCTACTGGATTGGGTGGCTGACAATATTGCAGGAAGTTGCATTGAGCAGTACTAGATGTGGGCAGTCACAATGCTGGTGACACTCAGGGTCCTTCTAGATTCTTACCAGGCTATTCGTTATTTACAGATGTCACTGTTCCTTCTCCAGGCCTCGTGTCAATGCTCCAGGCAGAAAAGAGGGAAAGAGTAAGAAAGACCTGTTAATTGCTCATTCCCATCCCACTTTCTGTTTTTCAGAAAAAAATAATAACTTAGAATTCCCAACTGTTAAATTACTTCTTGTAGCACATAAAACGAAAATTGGTTGGATAACCTTCCCTGACTGGGAGAAGGACTGGGGTAAGTATTTTTAATTGGGACATGGCTATTACAAACAAAATCAGAGTTGTGCTGTAAGACAGAGGGAATAATCCGAGTTTAGTAGTTAACATCAGAATCTGAAACACATGGGATATCTTTTTTACAGCATCAATTGTACTCAATTTAAAATATGTGCTTTGAGTTTTTGATAAGTAAATTTTGAGAAACTTAAAATGGTGAAAATTAAAAGAAACATAGATATGCTGCACAGTAGAATATTTCTAAATTACACATTTTTGATAAAACATGATAATACAAAGAAATTTTGTCCCTTGTTTAATATATACCTCCACATACTATTGTGTTTAATAGTTTAATATATACCTTCATATACTATTGGGGTACTTAGCCTTCTTTTGCCACTAGGGGGATTTGGGTTTAATAGAAGGAAAAACATACATTAGGTACTTCTTTTATTAGTACAGTTTTCATTTTGATGGGAGGCTCCAGGAAACTAACTGATAAGTCTTCAGGGACTCAAATCATGAGATGTCTACACAAAGCTGAGAAGCTTTTGGTTGTTTTCTGTCATGTGGGCTTTACAGCTTTTTGCAATCCCTCAGATAAACCTGAAACAATTGTGTATAAAAGGTATGTTAGTGCTTCACCTGCCTTACAAGGCTCTTTAAACTCTCCCTAAGATCTTCTTAAAATGGAAAACCTGGTTGGGATTTCTTAATGGGGTGGTGGTGAAGAGAAAGCATCCATCAATCTAATTTTTCTGTTATTAATGTATTACTTTCAAAATGTGAATATCCATTTACAAGTGAGTTTGCTTCTTAAGTGCTATGGTATATTTATTCTATGGTGGGATTCTTTGGCAGTGGGGACCCCTTAATGACCATAGACATAGGCTTACTGTACCACATGGGTGGCCTTCTCAAGAAACATTTTCATAGAGGTGAACTATGATTTTGCAGAATAAATGACCAATAATAGTGTATCAATTTTCCATAATTTCCCTGAACTTCTATCCCACATCCAAATATTTTTAAGAAAATGAAATGAGATTTTGGTACATCTTGATTCCTTGATGCAGCCATTCTAAAAGTTGCTAATTAGCCACAAAAAGACAGAAGTAGCCTTCTACTTTTTCTCTGTGGGTAAATGTTTTTGTTACCTTTAATGGTTTAAAATATGTAGGACCTAACATTCCTCCAGATGTAACATTGTGTTTTATAGCTTCTACATACTCCTATGTATTTGTGTTATATGTTTTACTATGCTTAGCACCCTTCATGAAAGCAAAAAAAAAAAGAAACAAAAAAGACTCTGCTTTTTCCCTTACAATTACTTACAAAGTCAGAGTAATACCAATGCATAGATAAAGACAGCCAAATGTAAATTTTCACATAGGGCTCACAGCAACAAGTGAATAAATTAATATGTCTATGTCTTGAACACGGAAAACAAAGGAGCAGACCTTATGTTTGCTTTTGCTGGAATGACAAGGCTGGAAATTAATGTAAAAGGTTATAAAATTAAGCTTTTGAAACTTTTAAAACCAAACTATATTGTACATATAAAAAAAAAAGCAAGTCATACTATACTGCCTGATTTACTATTAAAAGGTAAACACATTTATATAACCACTACCTGTATCAGAATATAAGAGAGACCCAGCCATCTCAAGAAGCCTCTCTCATACCACCTCCTAGTATTGCCCCTACACAGATAATTAAAACTCTGAATTGCATAATCATGAACTAGGTTTGTTAAATTTTTTGCATTTTATAGGAATGGATTCATATAGCATGTGTTGTTTTGTGCCTGGATTCTTTTGATCAACATTGTGCATCTGAGATTTATCCATGTTGTATGTAGCACTGATGCAGGATTTTTCTTCTTGGTCACTTTGCAAGCCAGAAACCCCTGGTTAATGATGCCCCACCCCAGCCTCAGTCGGCCACGCTTGCATGCCCCAGTTCACCTGTATTACAGTTTATTCCTGCGTTTGGCAGTTCCCAAACTCTTGTACTGTGCCCAAGAAAAATGAGGATATGTTGGACGCTAAAGGGTGAGGAGGGCGAAGAAGAATTTTATTGAGTAACAGAACAGCTCTCAGCAGAGAGGGGATCCTACCCAAAGATGGGAAAGTCCCCCTCTATGGCTGGGTCTGGGGCCTTTTATGGACTCAGAATGGAGTGTGTGTGTGCTAATTGGTTTGTGAGTATGCAAAAAGGGTTAAAGCGAGGAAACCACTTAAAGGTGAACATGACAGTATAAAAAACAAATTAGGAAAGAGTAGGTATTTGTAAAATAGGCAAAGAGTGGAGATCAATCAGAGGAAAGCACACCAAAGAAGACAAGTTCTCAATTCAGTCCAAGGACTTAACTTGTAGCTTGGCTTTTAGGCTTTAAACTGTCTTCAGCTTGGCAGTGAGGTTTCAATGGGGACACACCCCTATCTGCCTAGGCATTTGGCTGCTTCCTGTCACTATCAGCAGTGATTTGTTCTTTTTCATTGATGTGTAATATTCTATTTTAAGAATGTAACACTATTTACCTATTCTACTGCTGCTGGTTATTTCCAATTTAGAGTTCTTATGAAGAGTGCTTCTTTAAATACGTAGCATTAATCTCACATTACACATTTCTGTTCACTTTTTAATTTTATATATATATATATATATATATATACCTCAGAGTGGAACAGAGGAGATGCAACGTATAGCTGCCTATAGTCATCTTGTTTTCCAAGGAGATTATAACAGTTTATGCATCATCATTAGTGTTTGAGAGTTGAAATTGCATTCACTGTCCTCACCAATACTTTTCATTGTTGGCTATCGAAGGGATGCTTTTGAGTGTAAGATAGTATCTCACTAGTGCCCTTTAATTTCCTTTTCCCTGATCACTCAGAATATGCAACATCTCTTCATATTTTTAAAGACCATTTGAAATTTTCTCTTTTGTGGAGAGCTTCTTTGTCATTAGTCTGTTTTTCTAAAAGAGTTATTTATCAGTTTCTTGTTAGATTTTTTTGAATTTTAAAATATTCTGAAAGACACTTATCTTTTAGATATAAGTATTACAGATATCATCTATCTGAAGCTTGGTTTTATACTCTTTAAATCACTTTTTTGATAAATAAATGTTACTAAAATTTTATTGAAAATGTGAAAACATTGCTACCATGCAGCAGAACTTAATAAAGATTCCTGTAAGAAATTCTGTATCTCATTCATCAGTATTTCTGAGTTTTTTGTTTTGTTCTGTTTTTGTTTTTATTTTTCTGGTAGCCTGTTTAAGCAATCTGCTCCCATAAATGTCTATAAATCTGTCCCATAAATTCATTTTTTCTCTCCTGTTCAAATGCTTAAACATCTTTGTTTTCAGATAATTTATTTGTGAATTAAAATAGCTTATTTTATTTGTAATAGAAAAAACATTTACTGTTTCAAGCTGAAATACTTTATTATTATTATTATTATTGATCAAGCTGCAATACTTTATAAAGAGCATGCTTTATTTGCTGAACTGGGTGATAAGAATGAGGAAATTTGCAAGAGTCTGGAGGTAGATGGATAACTGAATTATGCTATAAAAAAAAAAAAACATGAAATAGGACCTGGCTGACAAATTCTAGATGTTGAGAAGCTGTAGCCTTAAATGTTGGAGATCCCTGCAGGGAAAGAAAAAGTTAAGGGAAAAGAATGGAACAGAAGGTGTTTAGATTTTTATTAATTTCTGCTCTAAGCTACAATGAATCTCACAATAAAATCTACATTGCAAGCTGTTGCTTCCTAGAATTGTATGTACTTTAGGCAAAATGTGCAAAAGGTTCTGAAGATTACTCATGGTGGGCACAAGTAAGTGCAAAGGTGATCATGAGGACCCCATCACATCTGTGCAATCCACAATTCTAACATGTCTACACAGTGCAATTTTCAGTTGCATTTCAGTTAGAGAAAAATCATTTATTATTCTTCATATCATACTTTAAAAAGTTAGCCCAATTCATTTTCCTAACTTTAATAACATTTTGTCTAATTTTCTATGTTCCTTTTAATTCAGAAGTTGATATAGTCTTGCAGTAATATGTTTATTAGAATAAATAAAATGATATATTTTCAATATGCTATAATTCTCTAAATTGTGACATATAAGAATTATGCCAGAATATATTCAAACTGGGTTAGTCTCTTTTTCCCTTTTTGCTACAACAAATTCATGTTGTTTACATTTACGTTAGTAATAGAGACAGTAACTTGCCATGTTGTGTTTACAAAGTAGCTTTTGTTTTATTTGACATATTTTAGCCATGTCCTTGGTTTTTCCTCTCAATAACATAATTTGGCTAGGGAAATCTAGGTTTTTATTGTTTCCAGAAAAATGAATACTGGTAAGAATTGATAATGATATTAATAATTGCCTGCCTTAAATGTTGACATGTATTTTTGAAAAAAAAATGCAATACTGCACCTTCAGAAGGATACTACTGCTGCTATTACTCACATTCAAAAGCTGTATTTATTGCCGTATACCATTAGACTTTCTTCTCCTGCTTGATTCTCTATTTTCTCCCCTATAGTACTAGAAAGTAATAAAATTCGCTGAGCTACTAACCTTGACAAATCAATCCTGCCCTTACGAAAGAAAGACCTTAAAATAAAATTTCTATCAAAAGAATTTCGAGACTTCTACAACTTGGTCTGCATGTGAAACTCATGTAACATGTACATTGACAAAGGTCCTCCATGTTGTTATTATCATAGGTGAGAACTGATCTTGTTAGAATGCCAGTAGTGCCCCTGCAGGTGGGAAGGGGGTGAGTTGATTGACACAGATTTTGAGTGTCAACACTAGAGTCCTGATGAAATAAGTTGTTTAGAATTTCAACTAAGATTTTCAAAATCAAGAACTCTAGATGTTGTTAACTGAGACATTTAGAAAATGACAGATAACTTATTCTGTGTGGGATCTTCTAACCAAAAATACAGTTTTTCCCTTTGGCTGGCTGTCAAGGGCTGATTAGGTATAGAAGTTGAATACTAAAGGAGTTATTTTTTAAATAGAAGAATTTTTGTCTACCACTTTCCAGTAGGAAAAAGAAAAATAAAATTCTACCCTATTGCCAGTGGGATTAAGGATATTTTTTTTCTAATCGATTACACAGGAAATCAGGCACAATGCTCTATAAACATGCAGGAAATGTGTATTGAACACCTGTATTATACAGCATGAACCTAGGGCTTCAGAGAAATTCTTTATACATGCTGCCTTCCACGTGTCTATGAACACACACACACACACACACACACACACACACACACCCTAAAATTCCTGGTAAGCATTGATATCACCTGTTGGAAAAGCTATTCTGCACTCAAGGAGGATGGCCTTAAGATTTTTTTACTTCTTCTATTAGCCTGGAGAGAATGTTAGTGATTACATGACAATTATCTCTGTTCTTATTTCTCCTCAATTACCTTATAAATTGGTATCTAAATTCAGCAGGCTTATTATAATTATTACTTTTTCTGTATATCTTACCGAATTATGGGAAATGTGTCACATAAGAGCAATGTACAGTGTGCCCAGTTCTGCAGAATGTTTTTCCTGCCATCTGCTTCGATTCTTGTCTTTGCTTCTCCTACCTTGCTCTAATAATCAAGCAAATCAAGCAAACAGAGAAAGCAGCAGCAAACTCAGTAGATTTTCTTTCATCCTTTTGTTGATAATGTTTATTTTGACATCAAATATCATCAACAGTAACACAGATTACTAGGAGGCAGTATGTTGTGCTGTAGGGAGAGAGGGCTTTGTAGCCAAGTGTTTGAATCCTGGCTTTGCCACTTACTCAGGAATGTGGACTGAGACAAGTCATACATTTCGCTGTGACTTAGTTTCCCTTATATAAGGTAATGATAACAATACTTGGCATATGGTGCTGTGTAATTAGAGATAATGTTCTTAGAACATACCAGGCATGATTTAAATAATAGCTGGAGATCTAAAGAAAAATCTACAGTCTTTCCTTAAGCAGCTTGATATATAATTGGAGATATATGGAACAAAGAAATTCAATATATTAATTTAATATATTGAATTATAATGGAACAAATAAATATGGAACAAAGAATAATTCAATATATTATTATATTATGTAATTTTTCCAAATGATTGTCCAGTATAGTCAGTGCTGGAGAATTTTAAAAGCCAAGTGAAAGATTCAGTAACATTAATAAACTAGTACCCTTTTCTCAGCCCAAAGCACCACAGTGAAATCATTGTCTTAGGCAGTTCCCCTTAACAGCAGTTGCTGCAATACACCAGGAGTGGCTATTGGAGGTTAGAAAGCTATTGCAAAAATTTAACAACGTGTTAAAGGCTGGAATTGTACAGACAGATAATGCTGTTCAAGTTGGAATTAAAAGCACTTAAGGACTGAAGGGAGCAAGCAGCACAAATAGGTAATTCTCTCACCAAATGTTAAACAGAGATAAGCATAATTTTCTTCCATAGATAGATAGGTAGCATCGTTGATTTGAAATAAATTAAATTGCATTGAGCTACTTATTAATCCAGAGAAAACCAATTGGATCTATGAATAGGAATCTTTCCAAATTATTTCCCTAGCTACTTCACACCCTGGTGCTAGTGTTGAATTTAATAAAAGAAGACCAAAGAAGCTATGGCAATTGAAGCATGTAGCTTAGCTGCAGAGCTGAGAGAGTGTATACACAGCTTTATCCAGGCTGTTTCACAAGGGATATGTAATATCCACAGAAAGAACCTAAGGATTTGCTCTCTTCTAACACCCTTACCCTACCCTCACTCAAGGCCCCCTACATTCACAGATATAGAGAAGATATATATTCTAATGTCCAACAGAGTAAAAATAATAAGTATATTATTCTACATTTTCATAGTGCTTTATAGTTGTCAAAGTGCAGTGATATATATTTTCAGTAATTTTTATTGGTTATCTTCCCTATATTTCCAAATATATATTTTATTTTCTCAAAAGTTGCAGTCTCTGTGTATAAGTTGAAAAAAGAGCCTGGGCATGGTATCTCATGCCTATAATCTCAGCCCTTTGGGAGGCTGAGGTGAGCAGATCAGCTGAGGTCGGGAGTTCGAGATCAGCCTGACCAACATGGA
Source organism: Cacajao melanocephalus (assembly GCA_963573385.1). Classification (NCBI taxonomy): domain Eukaryota; kingdom Metazoa; phylum Chordata; class Mammalia; order Primates; family Pitheciidae; genus Cacajao; species Cacajao melanocephalus. The sequence continues at coordinate 3,769 of CAUYLG010066112.1, read as the reverse complement.
GAAACCCTGTCTCTACTAAAAATACAAAATTAGTCAGTCGTGGTAGAGCAGGCCTGTAATCTCAGCTACTCTCGAGGCTGAGGCAGGAGAATTGCTTGAACCCAGGAGGCAGGGATGCAGTAAGCCGAGACTGTGCCATTGCACTCCAGCCTGGGCAACAAGAGCGGAATTCTGTCTCAAAAAAAAAAAAAGTTTAAAAATTTCCCTATTGTCAAATCACTTTAAAGATATTAGACGAATGGAAATGCATAAAGGGTCGTCAGAATAATTCTATCTTTTGGCAATATTTTGTTTAAAGGACCAAAATGAAGTATTTGACATAGAGCCTTGGAGGTTCTTGGCAATAGGAATAAACAGTAAATTTGTCCTCAATTTGGCCTCTTGAATACATAGGTCTAGTATTAACATGGTTATATAAGTCTTCACAGAAAGGGATTGGAGTTTCCAGAACTCTAAACTCAAACATTGAGAATAAAAAGTATTTTCTGAGTATTAAAAGTAACCCTTACGTGGTGCGTTCAAGGACATATGTCTGTCAGCAAACGTATACTGGTCATTATCAACTTTAATAAATATGAGCCCTGCAAGTCACAGTCTATCCCCCAGTGGTCCTGACAAGGAGATAAATAGTTGTAAATCACATGTTCCCAGAGTGGATTTTTCACTTCTATTATAAGAAATCAGTGGTAAAACGTAATAGGCCAGAAACAAGTTAACTAGTAGGATAGCCTTTTAGTGTGTGTGTGGCAGAGGATGTAAGAGAAGTAAAAGCATCAAAGCATCTAGTATGGTTAGAAAGGTCAGAGATAAAAATCTTTGAAAATCAATTTTTAAATTCGCTAAAAGCAAGTACATTCCAAAGCAATGATTTTGAACATTCAGTTACTACTATGTTTTCTGAGAGTTTAAGCTTCCTATGGAGGAGGGCACAGAAATAATTAATTAGAGACTAGTCATGCTATCCACATCTTTTGTTCTATTCAAATAAGTAAATATACTTTGAAGTCTACATTAGACTATGCTCAATAATATTTTAATATGACAATATAATAATAATAATGCTTAACATATTATTAAAATGAAAATGTTGTCTAATGTACTCATTTTTCATGTGCCGGGCAAGATCATAGCAGAATCTGGAAATTTTAAAGTAGCAATTTATGCAATAAATCTTGCCATATTTAATGTAAGACTTAACAATTACCTTTTACTTCAAAATGAAAAATCATGGGCAAATATAAAACTGGATGTGACACCAAAACGATAAGCATAATCCAAGACTCTCCTTAAAAAACAACAACAAATGTAGTTACTCTGTTTAAGGGTAAAGTCACAGAATATGGTTTTAGGAAAGTCAAAGGAAGAGAGAGTTGTGAGAAAGTATATATTAACAGTGTCAAATGTTTCTGAGAGCTTAGGTTAGAGGAAACTTGTCAAATGCCCATTTGGTTTAGCAACATGAATTTCAAGGGTGGGCTTGATTAGAAAATGTTGATGTGAATTATGGAATGAGAGGGAGCTAATAAAATCGATGTATTACAGATAGTATATCAAGAAGATTGACTATAAATGGGAAGATATGAAGTAGTAATTGGTAGAGTATATGGATGGTAGGAGGGACTTAAAAAGATGGATAAGACTTGAGTACGTTTACATATTTGTAATAATGAGGCAAAAGAAGAGGAGAGGTTGTTAATAAAAAAAAAAAAAAGAGAGGTTGAGAAAATCAGCAACACAGGAATAGAGCTCCAGAGAACAGGCATGAATGTGAAGCCTATGTGATGCTTAATTGTGAATACTCTAATGAATGCATTTGTACATGTGTGAAGCAAACTAAAGTGAATCAGAACCAACAGGAAAAAAAAAAACTTGTTAAGAGGGGATAAAATAATAAGTTATGAAGGCAAGCCTTCAGTAATTTGAAGTGAATTTCATTATAAAATGCATTAAATAAATGAAAAGTTGATCATGGTAGTAATCAGTTTTAAGTTTTTTGAAATGCTGCTATAATTAGGTCAGAATTTTCAAGTGGAAATTGAGTGATCATCGCTGGAGATGCAAAATATGCATGGAACCTATAACCAAGATGTTACTAAAGTGTTCAGGTAAATATAATTCTAGCACAAAATAATAAGCTTTCATTTAAAATTCTGAATCTCGATAAAATTTGCACCCAGTGTTTTTATATAATCCAAGATTCTTTCTAATAATTTTTACAGTTTCTGAATGAGAACTTTTGAAAGTCAACTTAGCTTGGATTTGTTTTATGTTTAAAAATTCATAAAACTGGATATCTACATCAATTGAAAAATTAATCTGTTTAAAAACTCTTTATTTCCATTCTGTCATTACTTCACCTTTTATACAGCAGTGTAACTCCGTAAAGGTTTAGTTTATTGTCTACAGTTGACTGAGTCATTTCATCTGTCCATTACTTATGCCTACTACTGAAGTCAATGTTTATATGCTATAGCTGATAAAAGCAAGGTTTCTTTATTATTAAGGTACATAATGTAGCGACTCTAGTAAAAACCAAAAAACAAAAAAAAACCCTCTATATTCTATGTTAGAAATGTGATGTATTAGACAAGTGTGGTGGCAAATGGCTGTAATCCCAGCTACTCAGGAGGCTGAGGCAAGAGAATCATTTGAACATGGGAGGTGGAGCTTGCAGCGAGCTGATTGAGCCACTGCATTCCAGCCTGCATGACAGAGACAGGACAGCAGGAAGTCAAATTGTCTCTATTTGCAGACGACATGATTGTATATTTAGAAGACCCCATCATCTCAGCCCAAAATCTCCTTAAGCTGATAAGCAACTTCAGCAAAGTCTCAGGATACAAAATCAATGTGCAAAAATCACAAGCATTCCTATACACCAATAACAGACAAACAGCCAAATCAAGAGTGAATTCCCATTCACAATTGCTATAAAGAGAATAAAATACCTAGGATCACAACTAACAAAGGATGTAAAGGACCTCTTCAAGGAGAACTACAAACCACTGCTCCAGGAAATAAGAGAGGACACAAACAGATGGAAAAACATTGCATGCTCATGGTTAGGAAGAATCAGTATCCTGAAAATGGCCATACTGCCTGAAGTAATTTATAGATTCAATGCTATCGCCATCAAGTTACCAATGTCCTTCATAAGAGAACTGGAAAAAAACCATGTTAAACTTCATATGGAACCAAAAGAGAGCCCACATAGCCAAGACAATCCTAAGCAAAAAGAACAAAGCGAGAGGCATCATGCTGCCTAATTTCAAACTATACTCCAAGACTACGGTAATCAAAACAGCATGGTACTGGTATCAAAGCAGAGACATAGACTAATGGAACAGAACAGAGGTCTCAGAAGCAAGGCCACACATCTACAACCATCTGATCTTTGACAAACCTGACAAAAACAAGCAATAGGGAAAGGATTCCCTGTTTAATAAATGGTGTTGGGAAAACTGATCTGGCTAGCCATGTGCAGAGAGCAGAAACTGGACCCCTTCCTGACACCTTACACTAAAATTAACTCCAGATGGATTAAAGATTTAATGATAAGACTTAACACCATAAAAACCCTAGAAGAAAACCTAGGCAAAACCATTCAGGACATAGGCACAGGCAAGATCTTCATGACTAAAACACCAAAAGCAATGGCAACAAAAGCCAAAATAGACAAATGGGATCTAATTAAACTTCAGAGCTTCTGTACAGCAAAAGAAACAATTGTTAGAGTGAATCAGCAACCAACCACATAAGAAAAAATTTT